>SNQJ01S0072299.1:0-13159 GCA_010110895.2 Picea sitchensis
TCCTAAATTAATTAGTGTGTGTTTTTTGTTCTCCTTAGTTGGCCTTAGGATTGAATCTGTGTCTAATGGAATCAGTTCTAGGGTATTTCAAACAACATCGTGTCCTATTACCTCCACTTGTTGGAATGTGTCATTTGACTCCAAACATGCCCCTATAATGCCTATATAGTATATCAATAGTAATAGAGCATAATACAAGTGTGAAAGAGTAACACTATGGTAATCATTATGAGCCTACTATGATACCAATATGATACTAGTCATGAAGTAGAACCATTGTACTAATTAGTGTTATAGATTGATAGAAAAAAGATGGTTTAGCTTATACGAATCCAAGAACACACAAAACACTGTGCCTTCTTGTTGTCCATATCTACTGCAACCTGTCCCTACAACTGCTCAATTGAAGACAAAAATTATTCAAACTGAAAAAAACTCATAACTGAAAACCATTTACGAGTGCATCCATTAGGATTATGGAGTCATTATTACTAAAGACAACGAGTGGTATCTACACTATATGCTTATGGTTGGGTAGTGAGATATTGTTCATATGAAAATAATTCATTGGAACAATTTTGTTTAAAAATAAGTGTTTTATCTATGCAATTTAATTATATATTTTGTATAGGACAGTGGTTGACTATTTCTCTCATTTGATGGTGTTATAGAACATACACGCAAACAGGTATTTTTTAGATCTATCTTCATTGAGTGAGGGAAGTTGAAGTAGAATAGAGGAAGGTGAGACATCTAGTAGGTCTAATAGGCAGAGATCAACTAGAGGTGAGAAGATTAGAAGAAAATTCCATAGACGCATGGAATTTTTTATTGTGAAAGGAGGATCATGTTCTTATGATCATGAGAGAATATACGACATCGAGGTGCCCTTGAGGTACAAACATATAGTGAAATGATGGGTGTAGCACACCTTTTCTGTTACCATACTTCGCGAAAATATAACACTCACTCTCAGATTATAAAACAACATGCATTTAAGCAATGAAACACATTTAGAGCTCAGAGTAAGTCTAAAAATTACTGCTATCATAATTTTAAACATGACATTAACATTAATTCATATGCATAGTAGAATACATGATAATTATAAATATACAGACATGAAGAAACATAAATTAAAACATCATCTGGTACTTATCTTGGAAACAATAATAGTTCCACCAACCAGGTGCATGCCTTCCATGAACCTCCCAGCCTTAAACCACACTGCTCGTCCACTCAGCAGTGGGTCACCCCCGAGCTGGGACCAAGCTCCACCCCCAAGGTAGGGAATCCTAGACTAGGCTAAGGTTACAGAGAAAACACACAGTCACAAGGAAGGAATTCTTTCCCAGAAACCACTAATGCTCACTGCCCATAGACTCTCCTTCCCCACATGCCTGTTCCACCCCGGGAGTATACACCTTCTCTATCACCTAGACAGTCCTTCGGCTGCTAACCTCCCTTGCCTTGGGTTACAGCAAAAGACCGGACCATAAGTCTCTGAGCTCTGTGGCAGTTACAAGATTCCTTTCAGGATTTCTCTCCTTCCTCTATGCACTCTCTCACCTGGAGAGAATTGCTCACAAGCCAACAACCTGTTCTTCCAACCTCAATCACCTCTCTCACCTAGAGAGAGTGTTGTACAACTAGCCATCAAGCCTCACGTAGTCCAGCACTACGTGGCCACAACAACCAATGGGGAAAACAGACACGAGCTTTCCAACAGGTTCAACAATGGCGGATGGTCTCACGGATATGGCTTCGGACAAGACTCCATGCATAGGCTTGATGCTCAGACAGAGGATGCTTTGGCTTTTCAAAAATTAACATAGGCTCTCCTGAATCAACACATCTGCTCCTTTTTTCAGAGGGTGTATGGGTATGTTCTTACAGAAGTTGGGTCGGATGTACCGTTTAGAAGATCGGTTCGAATGGAGGAGAACCCCCATCACGACTCATCTTAGACCTTTATTTGCATGGGTCAGGGTTGACATTTTTCACCCATGAAACTGCATGCATTCCTTCCATTTGGAAGTTGCTTCTCCTTCCAAAAGTACTTAGGATAAGACATATTGTTCACATGTCCTTTGGAATAATATTAAATTATTATTCCCAAGGCTTAAGCCCCCTAGGCTTAACACTTAGCCCCTTTTCCCACCTTCCAGCCCCTAATATCTTGCCCTTTCCATGGATGCTTAGTCCCCCATCACTCATTCATCGTGTCAACCTACACACAACGGTGTTTATATTTTATTAATGTTCTGCATACATACAGGTACAAAAATCAGGCTCTTAGCCTTCAACCCTTAGGCTCTCTGGCCTAACAATCACATAATCCCACCAACTTATATATACTTGGCTCACCATCCTATAAAACATATTTACAATTCATTTCATACATCAGACTTACAAAGGGCTCGACCTTGGGGACACTACAATCCCCCTCCCCTTATTTCTGCACTGTCCTCAGTGCAACCTTACACTGTCTCTGCAAGCGTTTTTTTCAAAATTTTCAAAAAGATGCGGGTACTCTACCCGCATAACATCTTCATGTTCCCATGTCACATCCTTAGGACCATACCAGGTCCACTGGAGCATGCCACTTCTTTTAGGAATATATCAACAACATCTACTGCCTTCTGAGTGGTTTTTAGTGGAATAAAATTGGCAGTTTTTGTAATCTTGTCCACCACCACCATGATTGAATCATGTTGCTTGCTTGTTCTAGGTAATCCCATAATAAAATCCATTGTCACCACTTCCCATTTCCACTTAGGAATGGGTAAAGGCTGCAACAACCCTGCTGGGTGCCTATGCTCAGCCTTAACTTTCTGGCACTCCATACATATGGCGATGTATTCAATGATTTCTTTCTTCAGACCCGACCAAAAGTAATGGATTTTGACTGCTGCCACAGTCTTCTTATATCCAAGATATCCATCATAAGCCACATTATGCATTTATTTTAGAATTTCCAGCTTCAATTCTCATACATTGGGTACATACACTCAGTTTTTATACAGAAGTAAGCCATCAGTTCCCAAAGTGTAACTTCCCTGGGTCTGTGGTCTCTCACGCTGCTATAGCTTTGCTACCAGACCTCTGTACTGCAAATCAACATTTGCAGCTTCCAAAATTATGTCCTTAATCTCAGTCCTGTACATGATAATGGTTGTAGCATGTAATTCATGCACTTTTCTGCAGAGTGCATCAACCACCTTATTTTCTTTCCCTTTGATATGATTGATATCAAAGTCATATTCACACAGAAACTCCAACCATCTGGTTTGCCTAGCATTTAAAGTCGAATGATCAAATAAATACTTTAGACCATTGTGGTCTGTTCTCAATTCAAATCTCCTTTCCATGAGGTAATGTCTCCATTTCCTTAATGCATGGATGTTTGTTGCCATCTCTAAATCGTGAGTGGCATAATTCCTTTCATGCTCTTTCAGCTTTCGGGATTCATAACAGATTACAAATCCCTCTTGGCTAAGAACTCCTCCCAGTCTGTCCTTACACGCATCTGTGCACACCACAAAATCCATATTTGTATCTACAATCTTTAGGATTGGAGCGCTGGTTAACAACTGCTTCAATAGTTGGAAACTGCTCTCACACTCTTTAGTCCACTAAAACTTTTTCTCCTTCCTTTGCAAGGAAGTGATAGGGTGAGCTATTTTTGAGAATCTTGTTATAAACCTTCTGTAATAGCATTCCAGACCCATAAAAGATCTAACTTCCCCCACATTCCTTGGCGCTGACCATTCTTGTATAGCCTCAACCTTTTCAGGATCCACAACGATCCCTTTTTCTGAAATAATATGTCCCAAGTAATGGATCTGCCTTTGATAAAATGAGCATTTTCTCAGCTTGGCATACAGCTGGTGTTCTCTCAACACTTGCAGAACCATTCTCAAGTGTTGTTCATGCTCTTCCTCCAACTTGGAATACACCAAGATGTCATCCAGGAAGACTATTACAAACTTGTCTAAATAGTCCTTGAATACACCATTCATTAAGCACATGAAAAAAACAGGTGCGTTTGTCAGTCCAAATGACACCACTGTGAATTCATAATGACCATACCTTGTTCTAAAGGTGGTCTTTTTGATGTGCTCATCCTTTATTATTACCTGGTGATATCTCAATCTGATATCTATCTTTGAAAATATTCTCGCACCCTTCAACTGATCGAAAAGATCATCAATCCTTGGTAGAGGATACTTGTTCTTAATAGTTACCTTATTCAACTGTCGGAAATCAATGCACAGCCTCAATGTCCCATCTTTCTTCTTCACGAATAGGAACGGGGCACCCCAAGGTGACATGCTTGGGTGAATGTACCCCTTCTTCAAAATCTCTTCAAGCTGCAATTACAACTCTTTCAGATCTGGCGTACTCATTCTATAAGGAGCCTTCGAAATTGGAGCTGCTCCAGGCATCAAATTTATAGAAAAATTGATGTCCCTCTTCGGAGGTAGTCCAGGTACCTCCTGAAATATGTCTTTGAATTCTGTGAGTACCTCATGGTCTCCAATATTTGAGACTGCATCTTTGGATGCTTCTTCCACACGAGCTGCAAATAATTGACAACCCTTCCTGTAGCACTTCTTCAGCTACATGGCTGAGATTTCTCTGATAGCCACAGCTCTGGGAATTCCTTGGATTTTTTTTCGATTTCCCTCTTCATCCAGGCATGTAAACCTCTTGTTACGACAGTCCAGGAGGGCATGGTGTTGGTCCAACCAGTCCATCCCAATTAAGAAGTCATAAGAGCCTAAAGGCAGAATATTCAATTCAGCCTTAGTGATCAATCCTTTCATGTCCACTGAATAGGACTTAACCAATTTAGTGACCTTCCTCTTGGTCCCTGTAGCCAACTGCACTAACCAAGACTTTTCATGTTTGCTTCTTGATAAATGCAAAATTTCCACCACCCTAGGATATAGATAACTATGGCTAGCCCCTGAATCAATTAAAATAATTAGTGGTCGGTTGTTAATCATACCTTCCACTTCAATCATGTGCAATTGAAATTTTGCTTGCTTGTTGTCGAGGGCTACGTAGATCCTTGGAATTCTGCTGCCCATATCCTCCACTGTCTCATCTTGCTGAACATTGTGGACGGTTCTCACTTTACCTTTTATGTGGGGGCAGTCTCTGTACCTATGGTTCCCTTTACAACCCCAACACTCCATAGGTGATGGTCTGGGCATTTGCTCACTCACTTCAGCCTTCCTAGGCTCTCTAAAATATGACTATCCCTGAGGACTGTTTTGAAAAAGGGAGGCTTGTTTCCCTTCTGCCTCTGTTCCTTCTTAAACCTCTTCTGGTCATCCCAAGCCTTCCGAAAGGTAGGCTTTTCTCTTTGCTGTTCATACAAGAATTTCACCCTTCTTATTGTTTCTTCCATAGTCTTAGGATCATCATACTGAATCTTATCACCGATGGAAGGTGGCATTCCACTCAGATACCTCTGAATATTGACATACTTCAACAGTTCCAAGAAACTTCGTTCGTACTCATCAATGGTCATGCTACCTAGCTTGAGTTTGAAGAACTCCTTCATCTTTCTATCATAATATCTTTTGGTTAGGTATTTTTTCTCGAAATAACTCTTAAACTCCTTCCAAGTGATATCTTTCTCTCTGATGTGCTACACTTGCACAAACTGATCCCACCACATGGATGCTTTTCCTTTTAGTTGGTACATTGCAATTCTTCCTTCTGCATGAGTGGAGTAGTTTTGCAGTTGGAAATATTTCTTCATGCCAAGCAACCATGTCTCGCCATCTTCCTCCTTCTTATGTTCTCCATCAAACGTTGGAGGCTTGATCTTGTTCATATCCCCTTTCAATTCATCCTTTCCATATTTTTAGTGTTTTCTGGTAGGGGACGGGCTTAAACTACTGTGTGTTTCCCTGCCAGAATGATTCGGGGAGAGATGGTAATGTCTGCTACCACTCCTCGATCTTCTTCTCCTCTCAGGGGTTCTGACACTTCATGATCTGCTTGTGTCACTCTCTTTTTCCAATTTCTTTTCTATTCTTTCCAGGCTCTTCAACATTTTTAAGTTGAATTCACCCTATCGATCCCTGATTTTCATGAGCTTTCATCTATCATCTCGGTGAGCCTGGGCATGTTTCTACAATTTTTCAATGAGTTTCATCATACGTCCTTATTTATCTATCTCTTTTCTGTGCCCATTAGAGTTTGTTCCTTCGAATCCCAGGTTGACATCCCTTCCTTCTCTTTCATCCTCTGAAATGGAGGCACTCTGCACCTCTTCCATTTCCTTACTCAACATCTATTCTTGGTTGTCTTGACACTCGTTGAACTATGCACACACGATGTGAAATCATTCCAAAGTTTTTCAGGCCCTTAAACCTTCAAGAAAAACTTACAACATTCATAAGCCAACGCAAACAAGAAAAATGTTTTGACTTCACAAATTTTTCTGAGCTCTGTTCGGCTCTGCAAATTTTGGGACTTTGGGTTTTCAGTACCTGGGAGTTCCCTATGCAATGACTCCTAACTTCTTGTCACTACATTTGCCAAAATCTAAAATTTCAGTTTCCTTTCTCTCCGGGCCCACAACACAACTATCGCCCTTGAAACTTGTTACAGTTCTTCGGTCTCTGATGACTTTGGGACTTCGGGACTTCGGGGTTTGGGGTTTCGGTTCTTGAGACTTCCAGACTCGCTTTCCTTTCCAACCCCCAACTTCCAAAATTCTGATTTACTTTATTCTCCGGGCCCACAGCACAGCTCTCGCCCTTCACCACAGTGGTGCGTGGTACATTCAGGAGGGTCCACATCACCTTCGGTGACATCATCAATTCCCACCACTCTCGCCTGTCTTCTCGACTCACTGGCACGTGGTTCACATTCATGCGCCCACGTCCATTCCAAGCAAAAACCAATGGTTCGACTCCTTCCTTAGATCTATGGCGCAGATCTTTTTGGTTTTTCAGGGTTTCAAGCATCGAGAGTTCGTGCATCCCACATCTCGAACTTTTGTTTGCTGAAATCCCGAATTACAGTTTACTCTTCCACTTGATTCGACGATCAAATCCTCTCCTACGATCTACAATGTAGATCGTTTTGGGAATCCGTTTTTTTCTAACTCGCCACTTGGGAACACAAGGGTCTTCCTTTTTGGTTTCCCGGGTGCCGAAATGTCGTCCGGAAGCCACGTGGTTCCCCCGATGGACGGTCCTAACGAATTTTGGGATTTCACGTATCGCGATTTCCACGTTCCTGTGCAACTCCAAAGGGTCTTTAAACCCTGTGCACATTCTCTAGATTTGATGGTCACAAGGGTTCGCCTTCCCTTCCGAACAGATCCTAAGGCTCCAACACTTCTGGTGTGGAGTCCTCTCTCCTTGTGGCTATATACCACACTGGTTGCAGTTTCACAACACCGCTATACCTCCTAAGCTTGTAAGCACGTCAAGTAACTCCTTGAAACATCTGGAGCATTCCAGAGTCTGAAATCGGTCCTCCAAACACAATTTATCCTCACAACCTCAATCCAAAGACCACTCGACTAGCCCATCTAGGCTCAATGTCGAAACCTTGGCTCTGATACCAATTGTAGCACACCTTTTCTGTTACCATACTTCATGGAAATATAACACTCACTCTCATATTATAAAACAACATGCATTTAAACAATGAAACACATTTAGAGCTCAGAGTAAGTCTAAAAATTACTACTATCATAATTTTAAACATGGCATTAACATTAATTCATATGCACAGCAAAATACATGATAATTATAAATACATAGACATGAAGAAACATAAATTAAAACGTCATCTGGTACTTATCTTGGAAACAATAGTATTTCCACCAACCAGGTGCAAGCCTTCCATGAACCTCCCAGCCTTAGACCACACTACTCGTCCGCTCAGCAGTGGGTCACCCCCGAGATGGGACTAAGCTCCACCCCCAAGGCAGGGAATCCTAGGCTAGGCTGAGGTTACAGGGAAAACACGCGGTCACAAGAAAGGAATTCTCTCCCAGGAACCACTCATGCTCACTTCCCACAAACTCTCCTTCCCCACATGCCTATTCCACCCCAGGAGTATACACCTTCTTTTTCACCTAGACAGTCCTTTGACGGCTAACCTCCCTTGCCTTGGGTTACAACAATAGACCGGACTGGAAGTCTTCGAGATCTGTGGAAGCTACAGGATTCCTTCCAAAAGTTCTCTCCTTCCTCTGCGCACTCTCTCACCTGGAGAGAATCAATCATAGGACAACAACCTGTTCTTCCAACCTCAATCACCTCTCTCACTTGGAGAGAGTGTTGTACAACTAGACATCAAGCCCCACGCAGTCCAACACTACGTGGCCAGAACAACCAATGGATAAAATAGACATGGGCTTACCAACAAGTTCAATAATGGCAGATGGTCTCATAGATATGGCTTTGGACAAGACTCCATGCATAGGCTTGATGCTCAGACATAGTATGCTTTGGCTTTTCAGAAATTAACACAGGCTCTCCTGAATCAACACAACCGCTCCTTTTTTTAGAGGGTGTACGGGTATGTTCTTACAGAGGTTTGGCCAGACGTACCGTTCAGAAGATCGGTTCGAATGAAGGAGAACCCCCATCACAGCTCATATCAGTCCTTTATTTGCATGGGCCAGGGATGACATTTGTCACCCATGCAACTACATGCGTTCCTTCAGCATGCATTCCTTCCATTTGGAAGTTGCTTGTTCTTCCAAAAGTACTTAGGATAAGACATATCATTCACATGTCCTTTGGAATAATATTAAATTATTATTCCCAAGGCTTAAGTCCCCTAGGCTAAACACTTATCCCCTTTTCTGACCTTCCAACCCCTAATCCATTGCCCTCTCTATGGATGCTTAGTCCACCATCACTCATTCATCGTGTCAGCCTACACGCAGCGGTGTTTATATTTTATTAATGTGCTGCATACATACAGGTACAAAAATTAGGCTCTTGGCCTTCACCCCTTAGGCTCTTTGGCCTAACAATCACATAAGCCCACCAACATATATATACTTGGCTCACCAGCCTATAAAACATATTTACAATTCATTTCATACATCGAACTTACAAAGGGCTTGACCTTGGGGACACTACAATGGGTACCCAAGGATCTTCCCGAAACAAACAATGATTTTCGTGTAAAAGATAGGATATACCAGATTGCTCCATCGCCATTACATGGTTTGGGGCTATTTTTCATGGATGGCATAAAGGTCTGTTATGGTGGATTAACCAAATTGATGGAGTATGTTGGACCCTGTTATATCTACAAATATTGGATACGACTAGTCCAATATACAAAAAGTATGTGAAGATATGGCTTGGATGCAAATTATATATAACTAAAAGACAATGATAAAAATAAAGGAGCAACTATCTATATTGATGGAAGGAAAAAAGAAACAAGGAATATTGCAGGTTTTATAAACAATACATGACCCATGATCACAAATAAGAAACCCAATTGCATATTTGAGGGGCGTGAAGGAAATCGTGTATTTGTATGTGCAATAAAATCAATAGCTGCAAGGGAAGAGTTATTTATTGATTACAATTTGAATCGAATAGATACATACGTTGCTATTATGGGGGAGGTACATATACTATTTTACCCAACTTGTAAGCAACGAATTATATTTTATGATTTTCATTATGTTCTTTAGTCACTCTTTACTTTTATGTTTTTAGCATGCCATGTTTTTGTCCCATGCGTATTCATGAACTAAGTTTATTTCTCATACATTTGAATTTATTTCTCATGATCATGATCACGGTTCTAATTTTACTATAATGTGGCAGGTTGATCATGGTAAATCAATAGCCTCATAACAGGTAAACGAACAACAATTTTTGAATTTCATTTAATGTGCATTTTATTTATGTGGTGATCAATTATTTTATTTGTTTACATAACTAAAATAAAATTTATTTTGTTGAAATATGTAGTCAATGGGCCATGATGTTGATGATGATTCACTCAAAAAAAGGGATTTGTATGCATCCCTCGACCCTATGGTATTAATAAAAAAATATCAATAAAGTGAACAGGGAAGTTGCTCACTTGTTAGACATTCTATATCAAACTCCTAAAGTCAAAGAAAGGATCAAAGAAATTATGAAAAGTCTTAACACATATAAGGTAATAACCATAATTTCAAGCGGTTTTATTTTTATGTCATAAGATCAATTATGAAAACTTGATTTTTAACTTTTACATTATCTAAACAAAAAAATGTTTTCTTTCTTATATAGAGATTTTTGGATCTTGTTAACCCCAACATGCATGGTGTCGGTAGTAGTGGCACTGCACATACACCATAGGGTACCGACGTAGGCCCTCGTATACCTACCATGACGTGGATATTCAGAGCTCCACCTTCCACACCATAAGGTGGGAGCCATGGCACTCACCCCTAGGAAGTCACACAGGTAGGCTCTGGAGGTGGTGACATAGATGAGGCTGGTGATTTGGCCAACGATATCGTTTCTTTTCCTAAATCAAGATGTGTGACTAGCACGAGGACCCTTAAGGGGGCATTTATGGTCAACGAGGAAGGGCTTCAATTAAAGAAAGTTAAAGTGCTAGGTAATTTTTAAAATTTTAATTGTTTCATGTTCTCTATGTAGACAAACATAAATCATCTAAATTATTATTTTTAAATTAATAATCATATAATCTTTTTGTGTGTAGGGAACAACGATTTTTATAGGGCCTTGGAGAAAAAGGTGTTGCTGATTTTTGGGCCCACCATACAGGAGAGGTGGAATTCCCAGAATTCCAACCTCAAAAAAGAATTGATGGATTATCTTGAAAGCCTTTTTGGTGTAGACACATTTAATAAAAATTTGGCCACCACCACAACTAGTCAATATTTAAAATATACGCGGGAAACCTCGAGGAAGCACTTGAAACAAAATGATTGGTACAAGTCTCCTATGGTGATTCTAGAGAGGGAGTGGAAGGCCCTCATTGAGGATTCAAAAGATAAGAAATTGAGAGATGAAGGAGAAACACCCTTTGGTCCCAGAAGTTAAATTACAATTTCAATTCAATACCTATAATTTTTTTTAGATCTAAATAAAAGTGCGGTATATATTAACAAACTTGAAACTTTTGATGATAGGTTGAATGAAACTTCAAAGGAAAAAAAAACAAGGCTTTCCAAATGTGGCCAACATAGGCTAGGCCAAGGCAGCTACTTGAAGTTGCAGTAACGAATTGTGAGTACCCAAATATATTATTTGTATCGCCTTCAAAATTTTAGGTAATTGCAGCCAATAAAATTAAAAATAAATAATCGTATGCAATGCAGGGTGATGATTTCGGTATTGAAACCACGAAGGAAGGCCTCTAGCTTGGTTACAAGTATGGCTATAAAGTTGTAGTTGAACACTGGAAAAACGTGGGGCAGTTACCAAGAACCACATTGCAGGATAAGTTAAATAAAATTCAATCCACATTAACCTTTCATTATTAATATAATAAAATCATGTTTGATATCATCGATAAATTTAATGTGTTACAACTTTGTTTTAATAAGGGGAGAAGCACTATCAACCAATCCACTAGTATTGGAGAGAAGTATGTTGATAGTGTTTTGCAACTAGAAGATGGTTATCCCGTGCAGTCACATTCCACTAGGGTGCAACCCCACGATGGTGCTACGACTGAGGCACATGACGGTAATATGGATATATTTTAATCATATACTTAATAATTTCATAGTTATACATTTTGTACTTCTATTTTTTTTTACTTATACATTTATGATTGTCCTTATAAGGCTTGTGGTTTCAATGGAAGAGAATGTTGTAATTGAGGGTCATATAGTTGAAGAGGATCACGTGGGGGAAACCATTCCAATAGTGCCAACTAGTGCATTAGGTAAATAATGACATTGCAGGTGTATTTTTTAATATATATTTTTTGTAAGCTTGGTGTCTATTCTATTAAAAATACAGTGAAGTAAAGTATAGGAAAGAAAAATAGAGATTTCCCCTGAGAGTGGACAAAGTTGGGCCTGCCCTTAATGGGAAACCATGCATGAAATTCTTCCCACCCTTAATGGGAAACCAGGCGAACCCCAAAAAATGAGTTTTAGTGGTTCGTGTGTCTTCTGTCGGAAATCAGAAAAAACTTGCAAATAGATAAAAACCTGAAAAAAAACCTGAGAAAAGGTGCAAAGGCCGGGACATCAAGAGTGGGGACCGTCCATGGGATTTTCTTCGATGACTAGATAGCCACCAAAGTCACTATCATTATCGTTGGCTAAGTTGGAGATGTCCAAGGATGGGTATTTGACCAGGAGGCCTGCTGTTTTGATGCCTGGAACCTTCAACGTGTTGTGCGTACCTAGGGAAGGCAATGCTTTTTTTGTACCTAGAATTGTTGTTGTCACTGGAGTCGTCGTTGTTGCTAACTTGTGCATGCCTGAAGCTATCAACGTGTCACCCAATATTGGAGGAGTCACCTTGGCACTGATGCTAGGAACCTCTAGAGGCATCGAGGAGGTGGGAGGGGCTGCAAAGGGAGTAGGATGAGAGTAGGGGGAGGCCAAAGAAGAGGGGGGAGGGAGGGCTATGGGTGAGTGGGGCGAGTGAGGTGAGATGGAAGCGCTTGGGAAAAATATGCCATGGATACTAAGAAGAGAATGGGAAAGGATATTTTTGACCACCCAGTAGCTGCGTCAATGCCTGGAGATGCGACGAGCTATCGGGAGGGAGCCAAAGATCTCTTCTTCCCAATCGTCAAGAAATTTACATAAGGAACAGGGAACAAAGTGATAAAATCCATCCTGGATGGCCAAGAAGGGTAGGTTAGGAGCAGAGGGGGTGTACCTGTCATGAACACTATGTCCCAGGGTGCGGGTGGTGCATCGGCGAGGAGGCATGTGGGGGAAATTGGGAAAACTGGGTGTAGAGGAGGGTCACCACCAAGCTCTAAGAAAAGAGGGAAGTTGTCAGAAGAGCATTGTTACAAGGGAGGCGAGGTGAGATTGAGGGGAGTGAACACAAGTGACCAAGGGAAGAGCACAAGGGAGGAGAGGGGTCACGTGCGACGCCATTATGGTTGTTGAACTGTTGGAGAATGGGATCTTCATGAGAGTACAGGGAGCACG
>SNQJ01S0072299.1:14835-35314 GCA_010110895.2 Picea sitchensis
AGTTTTTCCAACTCTTCTACTTGTGATGCAAATAGGATAGTGACCATGGGCATTGCATTTTTTTTACAACATTTCAATTGCCTCTTAAGAAGTGTGTGTATGCTTTCCCATTTAAGAACTCATATTGTTATGACATTTTGAAAGACTAAGAATAAAATCCTAAAAATATCTAAAGTTGTTTCAATATTCTTAATTTAATTTTGAAATCTTATATTCATATTGAAATATTAATTACCATATGCTTCCAAAGACTCTTACAAGGATCTAGGAAAACCTATTTCTCTTTCCCATAACTAGTTTTCATCAAAGTTGAAATTATTGCATTTCATTTTCCTCTTGCATGGTTTAAAGAATCAAGTCAAAACACCATTAGTTTCATGACCACTCCTTTGAGTAAAAACAACCTAAAATCAAGCGCTAATTAAAATTTATCTAGCAAAATTTCTAGGGCTCTTCAAACCCATCTTAGCTTAGGCGTAGAGATTTGAAATAGGATTGTGAGAATAACTTTCCAAAGATGAAAAAAAAAACATAGAGCTTTGAGTTAGGGAGTGAAATACAGTTTCTATATCACTGACTTTGGGAAGCCCTTCTAACACAAGGGTCAAGAACGAGTAATCAACCCTTCTTTGTTGGTCTTAGTGTTGACTGTCGACTGTCCCCCCCTCTACTTTGGTATAGTAGGTGGTACCATAGAGGCCATAATAATTTAGACTTCCTACCCAAGGTGACAACACAGGGAAGGTGGTGTTGTACCTCGGATCGACGTTGGATAGACTCACTGAGAATCCTTGGAGGGTTTCTCACTACTCGGTGAGGTAGCTTGCACCAAGGTGTAAGTTTGTTAAGTAGGTTGTCAATGTAAATTTCCCACCCACCAAAAATCATCCCCTTCGTGCATCGATCATGCGATGTTGTATTCCATCAATAACTAGAACTTCTTTGCGAGAAGGTTTTTTTGCATGCTTGACTCCTAGATTAATTAGTGTGTGTTTTTTGTTCTCCTTAGTTGGCCTTAGGATTGAGTCTGTGTCTAATGGAATCAATTATAGGGTATTCCAAACAACATCGTGTCCTATTACCTCCACTTGTTGGAATGTGTCATTTGACTCCAAACATGCCCCTATAATGCCTATATAGTATACCAATAGTACTAGAGCATAATACAAGTGTGAAAGAGTAACACTATGGTAATCATTATGAGCCTACTATGATACCAACATGATACTAGTCATGAAGTAGAACCATTTTACTAATTAGTGTTATAGATTGATAGAACAAAGATGGTTTACCTTATACGAATCCAAGAACACACAAAACATTGTTCCTTCTTGTTTTCCATATCTACTGCAACCTGTCCCTACAATTACTCAACTAAAGACAAAAATTATGCAAACTGAAAATAACTCATAACTGAAAACCATTTACCAGTGCATCCATTAGGATTATGGAGTCATTATTACTAAAGACAATAGGTGGTATCTACACTAGATGCTTATGGTTGGGTAGTGAGATATTGTTCATATGAAAATAATTCATTGGAACAATTTTGTTTAAAAACAAGTGTTTTATCTATGAAATTTAATTATATATTTTGTATAGGACAGTGGTTGACTATTTCTCTCATTTGATGGTGTTATAGAATGTACACACAAAAATGTATTTTTCATATCTATGTTCATTGAGTGAGGGAAGTTGAAGTAGAATAGAGGAAAGTGAGACATCTAGTAGCTCTAATAGGCGGAGATCAACTAGAGGTGAGAAGATTAGAAGAAAATTCCATAGACGCATGGAATTTTTTATTGCGAAAGGAGGATAATTTTCTTATGATCATGAGAGAATAGACGACATCGAGGTGCCCTTGAGGTACAAACATATAGTGAAATGATGGGTACCCAAGGATCTTCCTGAAACAAACAATGATTTTTGTGTAAAACAAAGGATATACCAGATTGCTCCATCGTCATTACATGGTTTGGGTATATTTTTCATGGATGGCATAAAGGTCTGTTATGGTGGATTAACTGAATTGATGAAGTATGTTGGACCCTGTTATATCTACAAATATTGGATACGACTGGTCCAATATACAAAAAGTATGTGAAGATATGGCTTGGATGCAAATTATATACAACTAAAAGACAATGATAAAAATAAAGGAGAAACTATCTATATTGATGGAAGGCCAAAAGAAACAGGGAATATTGTAGGTTTTATAAACAATACATGACCCGTGATCACAAATAAGAAACCCAATTGTGTATTTGAGGGGCGTGAAGGAAATCGTGTATTTGTATATGCAATAAAATAAATAGCTGCAGGGGAAGAGTTATTTATTAATTACAATTTGAATCGAATAGATACATACATTGATATTATGGAGGAGGTACATATACTATTTTACCCAACTTGTAAGCAATGACTTATATTTTATGATTTTCATTATGTTCTTTAGTCACTCTTTACTTTTATGTTTTTAGCATGCCATGTTTTTGTCCCATGCGTATTCATGAACTAAGTTTATTTCTCATACATTTGAATTTATTTCTCATGATCATGATCACGGTTCTAATTTTACTATAATGTGGCAGGTTGATCGTGGTAAATCAATAGCCTCAGAACAGGTAAACGAACAACAATTTTTGAATTTCATTTAATGTGCATTTTATTTATGTGGTGATCAATTATTTTATTTGTTTACATAACTAAAATAACATTTATTTTGTTGAAATATGTAGTCAACGGGCCATGATGTTGATGATGATTCCCTCAACAAAAGGGATTTATATGCATCCCTCGACCCTATGGTATTAATAAAAAAATATCAATAAAGTGAACAGGGAACTTGCTCACTCATTAGACATTCTATATCAAACTCTTGAAGTCAAAGAAAGGATCAAAGAATTTATGAAAAGGCTTAACACATATAATGTAATAACCATAATTTCAAGTGGTTTTATTTTTATGTCATAAGATCAATTATGCAAACTTAATTTTTAACTTTTACATTATCTAAACAAAGAAATGTTTTCTTTCTTATATAGAGATTTTTGGATCTTGTTAACCCTGACATGCATGGTGCCGGTAGTAGTGGCATTGCAAATACACCATAGGGTACCAACGCAGGCCCTCGCATACCTACCAGGACGTGGATATTCAGATCTCCACCTTCCACACCATAAGGTGGGAGCCATGGCACTCACCCCTAGGAAGCCACACATGTAGGCTCTGGAGGTGGTGACATAGATAAGGCTGGTGATTTAGCCAATGATATGGTTTCTTTTCCTAAATCAAGATGTGTGACTAGCACGAGGACCCTTAAGGGGACATTTATGGTCAACAAAGAAGGGCGTCAATTAAAGCAAGTTAAAGTGCTAGGTAATTTTTAAAATTTTAATTGTTTCATGTTCTCTATGTAGACAAACATAAATCATCTAAATTATTATTTTTAAATTAATAATCATATAATTTTTTTGTGTGTAGGGAACAATGATTTTTACAGGGCCTTGGAGAAAAAGGCGTTGGTGATTTTTGGGCCCACCATATGGGAGAGGTGGAATTCCCAGAATTCCAACCTCAAAAAAGAATTGATGGATTATCTTGAAATCCTTTTTGGTGTAGACACATTTAATAAAAACTTGGCCACCACCACAACTGGTCAATATTTAAAATATACGCGAGAAACCTTGAGGAAGAAATTGAAACAAAATGATTGGTACAAGTCTCCTCTGGTGATTCTAGAGAGGGAGTGGAAGGCCCTCATTGAGGATGCAAAAGAGAAGAAATTGAGAGATGAAGGAGAAACACCCTATGGTCCTAGAAGGTAAATTACAATTTCAATTCAATACCTATAATTTTTTTTAGATCTAAATAAAAGTGCAGTATATATTAACATACTTGAAATTTTTGATGATAGGTTGAACGAAACTTCAAAGGAAAAAAAAACAAGGCTTTCCAAATGTGGCTAGCATAGGCTAGGCCAAGGCGGCTACTTGAAGTTGCAGTAACGAATTGTAAGTAACCAAATATATTATTTGTATCGCCTTCAAAATTTTAGGTAATTGCAGCCAATAAAATTAAAAATAAATAATCTTATGCAATGCAGGGTGATGATTTTGGTACTAAAACCACGAAGGAAGATCTCTAGCTTGGTTACAAGTATGGCTATAAAGTTGTAGTTGAACACTGGAAAAACTTGGGGCGGTTACCAAGAACCACTTTGCAGGATAAGTTAAATAAAATTCAATCCACATTAACATTTCATTATTAATATAATACAATAATGTTTGATATCATGGATAAATTTAATGTGTTCCAACTTTGTTTTAATAAGGGGAGAAGCACTATTAACCAACCCACTAGTATTGGAGAGCAGTGCGTTGATAGCGGTTTGCAACTAGAAGATGGTTCTCCTGTGCAGTCACATTCCACTGGGGTGAAACCCCACGACGATGCTACGACTGAGGCACATGATGGTAATATGGATATATTTTAATCATATACTTAATAATTTCGTAGTTATACATTTTGTACATATAATTTTTTTTACTTATACATTTATGATTGTCCTTATAAGGCTTGTGGTTTCAATGGAAGAGAATGTTGTAATTGAGGATCATATAGTTGAAGAGGAGCACGTGGGGGAAACCATTCCAATAGTTCCAACTAGTGCACTAGGTAAATAATGACATTGCAGGTGTATTTTTTAATATATATTTTTTGTAAGCTTGGTGTCTATTCTATTAAAAATAGAGTGAAGTAAAGTACAGGAAAGAAAAATAGAGATTTCCCTGAGAGTGGACAAAATTGGGTCTGTCCTTAATGGGAAAACATGCACAAAATTCTTCCTTCCCTTAATGGGAAACTAGACGTACCCCCAAAAATGAGTTTTAGTGGTTCGTGTGTCTTCTGTCAGAAATCAGAAAAAACTTGCAAATAGAAAAAAACCTAAAAAAAAACATGAGAAAAGGTGCAAAGGCCGGGACATCAAGAGTGGGGACCATCCATGGGATTTTCTTCGATGACTAGATAGCCACCAAAGTCACTATCATTATCGCTGGCTAAGTTGGAGATGTCCAAGGATGGGTATTTGACTAGGAGGCCTGCTGTTTTGATACCTGGAACCTTCAATGTGTTGTGTGTACCTGGGGAAGGCACACGTTTTTTGTACTTGGAACTATTGTTGTCGCTGGAGTCATCATTGTCACTGAGTTGTGCATGCCTGAAGCTATCAAAGTGTCACCCAATATTGGAGGAGTCACCTTGGCACTGATGCTAAGAGACTCTAGAGGCGTCGAGGAGGTGGGAGGGGTTGCAAAGGGAGTAGGATGAGAGTAGGGGGAGGCCAAAGAAGAGGGGGGAGGGAGGGCTATGGGCAAGTGGGGCGAGTGAGGTGAGATGGAAGGGCTTGGGAAATATACGCCATGGATACTAAGAAGAGAATGAGAGAGGATATTTTTGACCACCTAGTAGCTGCGTCAATGCCTGGAGATGTGATGAGCTGTCGAGAGGGAGCCAAAGATCTCTTCTTCCCAATTGTTGAGAAATTAACATAAGGAACGTGGAACAAAGTGATAAAATCCATCCTGGTTGCCTAGGAAGGGTATTTAGGAGCATAGGGGGTGCACCTATCGTGACCACTATGTCCTAGGGTGAGGGTGGTTCATCGGTGAGGAGGAATGTGGGGAAATTGGGGAAACTAGGTGTAGAGGAGAGTCACCACCAAGCTCTAAGCAAAGAGGGAAGTCATCATAAGAGAACTTTTACAAGGGAGGCGAGGTTATATTGAGGGGAGTGAACTCAAGTGACCAAGAGAAGAGCACGAGGGAGGAGAGGGGTCATGTCTGACACCATTATGGTTGTCAAACTGTTGGAGCATGGGAGCTTCATGAGAGTACAGGGAGCGCGTGGGTGGGGTGAAGGGGCCACGGGGGAGTGAAAAAGCATCTCCTTTGGGGGGGGACAGTAGTTAAGGACCACGATGGGGGAGTGAGGTTGCATGCACCCAGTCATTGCGATGCATTCCAGTAGAGGGGGTTGGGGATTTTTTTTGGTCACCTGCATCCGAGGAGGTGCTTTTTTTAATATTACTAGACTAGTTCAATGATATTTAAAAAATGACCATCTAAATTTTATATTTTTTTCTTTTGTAGATGATGCCTCGTCACAAAAACCTCCATTACCTCGTGAGTACCCCATGACTATGCGTTCTCTGTGTGAGAGGACACAAGAAAAATCATATTTTGAAGAGAACCCAGAGAAGGAAGACATCGATATTGATGAAATACCTAAGAATTTTAGAGCTAAGAAGAAGAGGTTAGGTAAAACTAAATGATCATGTACAATATTTTAATAACTATTTATAAAATCTATTTTTTATGAAATACTTTTTTGTGCTCATGTTGGAAAACAATGAAATATAGATGGCTAGTTATTATGTTCAAAGCAAATTGAAATCAAACAACTTTGTAGTTATTTTATCTTAGCTTTCTTGTATAGCTTTACAATCACATTCTATCAATTTTGAATATTTTTAATGCATATTTTCTAGTAGAAAATAGATTGGGTATTGGGGAATTGAGAGTGATGTGAGGGGGGGGGCATAAGAGATTCCACCTTCATGTGGTTGGCCCTGTTCAATAGAAAATAATTTATTAGAGCCATTTAATCTTGGAGAAAACCTCCCTCGATCCAACAGAGAAATAACAAATTCAATGTTGACTTTGTTGTTGCTACTTCAAATCAATGGAGGTCATTTGATCCAATATTAGATGCGCGACTCCAATAAATTATTCTCAAAACCAAGAGTATATCATTCATGTATGTTCTGTCACTCTCATAAAAATGCATCTTAGAGTAAATAATGCACTACAAATATGAATTGTATTGATTTTTTAGATATTTATGGAGGTTGAATTATTTTGGTAGGTACTTTAAGATCCTTGTTCATCGAGTGAGGGAAGCTCAGGAAAAATAGAGGGTCATACAACTAAAAAGGAGCATGCGGGGGAAACTATTCCAACTGTGTCGTCCAGTTCATCAGATCAGGTGTGATTTCTCCTTTCAACATAGTTTATATAGCCATCAATTATGGTTATGTTTAATGTTTATGAATTGTTATGTGATTATTTATTAATGTAGGGTTTGCTATGTGATAATTTATTGAGATATATCATTTGTTTAGTACTTTTCATGTTCTCTATTTCTTCTATATATGTTCTATACCTATTACAAGTGCTTCCACTTCTTAGTATCAAACACATGAAACTCTTATAAAAAAGTTAGGACTTGGAAAAATATGCATATGCAGGACTCGAACAATAAGGATGACTTCCATTTCTTAGTATCAAACAGATGAAACTCTTATTGAAAATTTAATACTTGGAAAAAAAATCATAGAAATCATGTGAAATCATGGAAGTGATACTAGCTTAGTAGATAAAAAATATTTCATCAAGATAAAAAAAAAAATCTTCTCTATCCAACTGTTTAGAAAGCTTCTCATACGAATGCCTTCTACCCAAGAACCTAATGATGACACAAGGAAGATGATATCCTTCACCCCGGACCACCTTATAACACTTTATGAATTTCCAAGTCACATTTTCTAACTCTTCACCTTAAATAAAGTCTAATGAATCATGCACTACTCCCATAGTCACCAAAGGTTCCTCAATCACCTTTGTCTTGTTTTGTCTCTTCTTGGCTTACCTATTAGTATATTTATCAACCCCTTATTCCCAATGGGTGGTTGATCCTTCTAAATTATCTCTAATACCATCCCTTATAGTTGCTAAAATCCAACTGAAACAATGTCAATAACACCCTTAACTTGTTGATCTTCACAATGTTGAAGAACACCCATTAGGGGCTTGTCATCTAATCTAGCTAATATAATATTAATAACATTTATTGATCCAAATTTAGGAGAGGAATGAACTGATTAACAAAATGAATACAATAAACACAAATATGGGAAGAATAACACAAATATCCAGTGAACAATATCCTCTATTAAATAATGAAATAGGATGAAACTGTAAAACTACAGAACTGAAACTTGCTCGAATGGTAATAGGTATCTCTGAGAAGAGATGCGGCTGCTACGTGCACCCGTCTAAGAAGAATGGATTACAATGAGGCTCTAGAGGCCATTTTCATATTACTCATGAATTCCAAAACCCTAGACATCCAAAAACCTAACCCTAGAAGGTGAAATGCCAAAAGTAATGTGGGCCCTATTGGTAAGTTGGTGTATTTTGGTACCTCAATTTCCTAGGGTCATAACTTTTGCATACGACCTCCATTTTAGGAACATGATAGCCCATTGGAAAGGTATTTTAGAGAAATAAACATTCCACGATCAAACTTTAACTCCATATGTTATAACCCTATAATTTATAGGATCAAATGGTGACTTAAATGTTATCACTCTAGTGTCTTGTTTGTGAAATGATTTTCCATTCTGCAAATAATTTGAGAAAAAGAAAAGAAAAAGAAAAAGAAAAGAAAGAAGAAAGAATAAAAGAGGGCATAAAAGAATTTGGATAAAGCCGCATGCAATAACAATGACTTGGTTCATACAGTTCAATCATGGCTAAGTCCTTTTAAATTGATGTTGATAGGAGTAAGGAATAGGCATGGCTAAACATTTTAATCTTAGCCAAGCAAATTAGGTTAGCTAGTGAATAAATTTGACCAAACTGCCTAATCTTGGTCAAATAACCCCAGGATAGAGTAATTCCTTACAGTTCAATCATGGCTAAGTCCTTTTAAATTGATGTTGATAGAGTAGTAAATGAGTTTGGCTAAACAATTTAAACTTAGCCAAGAAATTAGGTTGAAGAGGAATAAATTTGACCAAACTGCCTAATCTGGTCAAATAACCCCGTGATAGAGTAATTCTTATCCAACAAATTAATCCAAGCAACGTCATAGGTAATTAGGTTAGAGTTTTAAGGTAGTTTGCTTTATCTCAATAAAATAGGTACGATGATCGATGTTGAACCATCTTTGAGGTTTAAAGGTTTGATGTCTAACCCCATGGTGATAAAAAACTAGGGAAAATCTTGGGAACCCACATAACACACTTCATCCCAAATCTCGTAACATACATGATTTCGCTCTCATAGATTAAAACTAGTATCAGATGAACGAATCGAGAGGCCTACCGTGATCTACGATCGACAAGATTGACCCCTCAACCATCTCTGCACCTTAATGGTGGGGTTTAGAATCCCAGGATAACGATGGCACACATCTGAACGGTCGAGGCACTAGTGCTTTCATCAATGGTTGAGATTGAATACCGAATACCCACGACTGTTATGCTTTTAACGGTACGTGGGGGTCTGGAATGTTGTTTAAACACTGCGCATAGATCTACGGTCCAGAGGCAGGCACGCCGATGGACGGCTGGTGGTAATTTTCAGACCCCCCCGACCGATTTGTTTTTAATGGAGGGGAGGGGGGGTCTGGAATGGATTGTTTTTTGGAGGGCCCCTTTTCCTCTCCATGGTAGGAATCCATTGGTTCAGACTCCCACTTCCTCCCGTGGTCTGACATACCCTGTCACCCCATGACATTATTTTCCACGTTCTACCCTAAATACCACATCTCATTACTCTGTCATTCCTTTCTCCCGTTACAAGTCCCTTCACCATAGTTACTCCCCAATCAAAACCCGCCATGTCATCCAGTCGTATTCAGAATTCATTGTTACCTGCCATCTCACGCTCCAAAAGACCCGTTGGCAATTTTTTACTGGCTAACTTATTCGTTAGCTTGCTGACCTATCCCCCGCGCCCAACGGGTATCCGTTTGCTCAAAACTACTATTTCCCTTCATTCTCCCATTACTTACTGTGTCGTCTCACCAGAGAATATCTTTCTCGTCGCACCAGAGCACAGTTTCCCCGTTTTCTCTCCATTCCATTCAACCGTCCAAAGCCACCATCATCCCCACTAACGATTGTTTGACTTGCAGGTATTTTCACAGTGATGGTGCCAAAATTAAAGAGGATAGAAGCTGAGGAAAATCCTTTCCTCCCATCTCCTGTCGATCTCGACAGGATCCCCCTGGTCGACAAAGATCATTTAATTGCAGACACCAGGTGCGAATTCGACTTCGTAGATTTTCATTCATGGCTTAAAGAGGTTTTCTTAGATCAGAGCGATGAAATTGGGCTTTGGGAGTCCAACCTTCCTCTGTATCATTTCCCCCAGGTCCACCATTTCCCCGAGTTCGCCCTCAAGTGCCAGGCTCATTATCTCCCTGACCAAAGAGACGTAGTGTCTTCCTTAGGAGAAACTCTATTTTTCATCACACCAGAGGCCATATATGAGATGATGCAGATACCTAGAACCGAATCCCTCTCTCCTTTCAATCTTGAAATTATTACGGAGCTTTACCAGAAGTTATCATTCCCTCAGAGAGCACAGATTTTTGAGCTTTTCCTTCCCCAGGCTGCTCAGCTCCCCAAGACAAATCCCCCATACCCTTCCTCCATGTTCTCAATAAAGGGAAACCAAATCATTTCATTGCTCTATGCTCTACTGGGCTATTTTTTTGATCAATGGGTAGATGAACCCATATTGGGTTTTCTATCCATCTTCTCCACAGAAGAAAAACCCACCACGCAGTTCGATTACATCACTTTCCTGGTGAACAATATTCATGAATAGTTTTTGAATTTCACCATAGAGGGAATGTTTCGGTATTCCTCAATACTGGACTACATGTTCACTTTCTTTCAGGCGGATAAATTCTCCTTTTCAATGCAGAAGATGGACCAGGACGGGAAGCCGTAGGCGGTAACAACTTGGACTTCGCTACTTTAAAAAAATTCTTCAGAATTTAGTTTCAAATAGTTTATAGAGCAATTCTACCACCCAGTGGTGAGCATTCTCAGTGGAAGACCTGAACCGAGAATAAATGATGAGTTTCAGAGGATTTTACACCTCACGAACCTTGCAAAAACTGGAGACTGGTACCTTTACCAAGAAAACACAGAGATCAGAGTATATGGATGCGAGTTGGCTCCATATAAATTTCCCAAGTATTTACCCATGAACATATTTTCCCTGGAATACATAAGACAAATGATTAACTTAGATGACATACATTTTGTGTCTCTGAAAAAGAAACAACAACTTAGAATTAAAGGTCAAATAGGATCATTCATCTGCAATAGCTAAGGCACTGGGGAGGAAGTAGATAGAATATTAAAAGAGATGAAGTTTTGCGTTAGCTTCATATGGCACTATGATCCATGCGGGACAATTTCTGAGATGAGGATTAAGAATAAAAATGCCCCATATGTTCATCCACCCAAGCCCGAGATAGAGAAGTTTGCGAATCAAATAGAAAGGGAACCAAACACTTTGGTAGAAACAGAACAGCAGGAACCTTCAGTCATCATCTCACAGACAACTACATCACAGGTTCCCAAGGAGAAAAGGCCCAGGAAGGATTCTTCACCTCCTATCATTGAAGTCTCGGCCGAGTATTTCTAATTACATACCAAGAGGCCAAAAAACAGTCACACATCCAACACGGTTGGTGAAAAATAAATCAAATCCACTACAACAATGAAGGATTACCGGTCAGTCCTCATCTCAAGAAACAAACAGATCATTTCTACATTTTTTCCTAAGAAGCCCACAAATAATCCACCAGTCAACCAGCCGAGCAATGAAGGACCAAAATTGGGTATTTTTGAGAAATATGATATGATCAAAAAGAAAAATCAAACACTGACCAACAGTACATATGCCCAATTTTGGAAACATACATCAACAATTTAGCACGGACTGTTGTCTGCATTTGACACGGAGAAGGGTAGGATGCACATGGCATTTCTGCAAGCACAGGTGCTAGACCTGAAAGCAATCACTGACTACAAAAGGGCAATGTTTGAGTTTCATACAAGGGATGTGCATCCTGCTGATCAAATGGATTTGCACAGGCAAACTGGGGAAATGATTTTCTCCACATTGGCAAATTCTTCTACTACAACCACCAAATTATAGGCATCTTTGAGTAATGTCTAGACACAGCTGAAATTAGAAAAGATATCATCCTTTGCAAAGGATAATAGAATTAAGACATCAGAAGAGTTGGTCCTCAAGATCGGGTATGATCCCTCAAATGTGAAAGCAGTTGAGGAGATGCTTAAAAATAAAAATGTTGATATAGCCTCTCTGAGGAAATAGTTGAAACTACCACCAACAGAAGATTCACGGGAAAAGGAGATAGACGAGACAGAAGGGGAAAAAGATGAGATGCTCAAGTTGATCATGGAGCAGAATGCATAGTTGAAGGAGATGGAAGCAGAATTGGAAAAACTATTGAAAGAGAAGGAACAATCAAAGCCCATGGAGGTCATTCCATTGAGCGCAGTTCCACTCACAGGAGTAAGCACAACATCTACAACAGAAATTCCCTCAGCAACTCCACTGACAACTTTGGAGAAGACAATGAAACTAGCAAAATCCATGGAAGAGATGAATTTGCAAGAGACAAAGATTAGTAGGCTTAAGAAGGAGGTTGAGAACCTTCAGGAGCTCAAGTCTTCTTATCAAACCATCTACTCCAAGGAGAAACAAATATCAGACAAGCTCATACAGGAATTACAACAGCTTCAAAAGCAGATAGTGGCAGGAAAAACACTGGCTGAGGTCAAGGAAAATGTCTGGATGGATATCACAAAATCCATAAATAAAATATGGCCTATGCTGCAAATCATGTTCAATCATAACGAACTGGTGCAAAGAAGCAAGCAGGTGATTGAAAAGATAAGAGGATAATTGGGAGAAATGCCCACAGAAGCCACTGAGATTATTAAATTCCTGAATTCAAAAAGTAGAGAAGAGTTAGAGGAGTTGAAAATTGAAGATAGGACAGAAACCATCCTTGAGGTCAAGAGGGTCTTGACCAAAAGAGGACCCATGTTGCAACTAGAAGAAATGGTCTAGGCTATGGACATAGGAGTACAAAGATTTTTGAGTAAAATTGAATCTCTACAGAAGAAAGGCCTCCTTGGATTAAGGGTTATAAACGACAAGTTAATGACACTTTCTGATTATAAAAAGAAACTAGCCACTGTGGCTAAAGATAGTTCTAAATTCTCAGGAATACATGGTAGTATCATAGGTAGAGCATTCTTAGAGGCTTTCCAATCAGATATCAACATACAACACGATATCTCGTACATTTTCATCATCAAACCAACTTTTTCCAAGTATACGGAGATAGATGAAGTATACCGAAGATTGCTCAAAGTCAACGTTCCCAGTAACCTTCGATGGGAAGAGTTATGCAATCTGATCAAGTAGGAGCTGAGGTGTCCAAGCCTAGACAACTATCTAGTCAAATGAAGTCGTGCAGAGGACTCACCAATGGTTCACTCCAGAAATCAGCATGAAGTTTCAACACATCATCAAACAGTTCCTGAATTTTTGTATCTTGTTGAGTTAGTTAGCTAAATTTAGATTTCCACGTCCTGATCTTTAATGAAAGGATCGTATGTAATTTTTATTATAAATACTTCAAACTTTGAAGTACTAAGGGTTGATCTTTACACCCTGTACGCTAGAAAGACTGTAATTTTTGTCAAAGAGACCTCCTAGTAATACAAAGAGACATTTCACAGGATTCTCGCGTGTTGTTCATTGGTGATGTTATTCTTTTCTATGTTAAACATTTTTCTCTCTCATTTATCATATTGTTTTCTAATCTAATCTTTTAAAGTAGCACATGTTGCAGGATTTATCTTTGTATACCCTGTTTCTGGCTTTGAAAGATCTTAATGTTTATGTTTATGATATTACAGTGAAGAAATTCTTAAATGCTTCTTTGATTTAATTGATAATTCTCATATTTTCTGCTATTCATCATTTTACTGCTAAAGAATCCAATGAATGCATTATCTTTCCCTGTGAAAAGAATATTTTAATTTCTGTTTAGATTTCCACCTTTATAGTACAAATCCCATAGCCCAATGGAAGCATAAACTCTTTTCAGCCAACTTAACAAAAACAACGACAAAACTTTTCAATCTTATTTTATTTAACTAGCCTAATATCTCAAAGTTAAAACATAGCTGAATCATACAGAGAGATCCCTCTCTGAAGCTGGTAGGGATAGATTCCAGTTTCGATGTGGTTGGATCTTGTCAGAATACAAAAACATTAGAAGGAATCAAGGAGAGACAGTACAAGACTACTGCACCCATTTCAACAATTTATACAATGCGATTCCAGCTGATATTAAACCCTAGAAAGGTTTGGCACTGATAAAATTCCCTGACGTTTTCGATGCTGATATGTCATATCAATTAAGGGAAAGAAACTCGACCACCCTAGAGGACATGCAGAAAAGAACAATAAGTGTAGAGGCCAACCTGTTGGCTAAAAGGGCATGACACAGGATGGAAAGGAGAGTCATGATTAAAGAGGAACCTTCCGCATCTTCTTCTGATGCCAAATTAGATTCCTTATCTAGAGAAGTGTTGAGAATGATGGAGAGACTTACTGTAACCAAAATAAATCCTCCTAGAGAAAACCAACCTGCTCCTCAAATTCAGAATCCTAACTTTAGAATAAATCCTCCTCAAATCAGGCAGAGAGATCCTAGGGATCAAAGAGAATAGAGGGGTCCTGATCAACATATCATACCACCCCTATAGGAAAATTATGTCGACGACGGTGAGGAGGTAATTGAAGAATTAGAAGACACACACATAAACCTCATGGGAATTCACGATAATGGAGCCATTTTTCTTACTCAGGAAGAGCAAGAAATTTTCCTTCTTTCTCAAACAGAGGTGATTGAGGAAGCTAGAGAGACCGAACAACAAGCATTTTAAAATTCCATTATGGAGGTACACAGGCAGTACAATCTTTGAAGTAAAAAGACAGACGAAAATTCCCCAAAAAAGGTAACCGAAACGAAGAAAATAGTCGAAACCAAGAAAGCCCCTGAGCCTTCTACCAAGAAGATTCCTGAAAAAGGTAATGCTGAAGCTCCAACAAAAAGAAACCCTACCATTTTACAAAGATCAATGTAAATTGAGGTTTCATCAACCAACCAACCAAGTACTTTTGCCCAGAAAACTATGGTGGACAAATCATAATTGTTGAGCCAAAGAAGAGCACCTACTCCTTTCATCCTCAAAGGGGAATTATCCAAAGTGAAAATTCCCATTCCCCTTTTCGAGTTGATGAGTAAGTATGCTTACCGATCGCAGGTGATCAAAGCACTGAGCATTGAGCCTGATATAGGCATGAAGGCCTTAATCGTTGGATCGGAAAATCATTCAGACATGGTAAATCTTACTGATGATCAACCTGAACTCCTTTTTGGTCCTGAAGTTGATGGTCAGACTGACACTGGTGTTGCCCCTCCTTTTTACATAAGCCTTAATATACATGACCTGATTCTGCACAATGCTATGTTAGATTTGGGTGCTTCTCATAACCTGATGCCTAAAGAAGTGATGGAAAAACTGGGACTCGAGGTCACCAGACCTTACAAGGATTTGCACTCTTTTGACTCCAGTAAAGTTAGATGTATCGGATTGATCAAGGACTTATGTATCACTCTGGTTCAGGTTCCAGCAAAAAGCATGGTTATGGATGTTATGGTTGCGGACATACCCCCAAAATATGGTATGTTTCTATCCAGGTCTTGGGGAGATAAGTTGAAAGGTACTTTACAGTTGGATATGTCATATTCCACCATCCCAGTATTCAGACAACAGAGAATACTGTACTGAGAGACGCTGATGAAATATATGGTCAGCAGCTAAGAAAAACCACATAACTATCCTTTGTACTCTGCACACTATGATCTAGATTCCTTTATCCTATATAATGACGATGATATGGGAGAACAGATCACTCAACTGGAAGAGGACACATTTGACCTGAACAAAGACCAAGAAATCACTGAGGCAAAAGGGAAGAAACTCATAATAAGCGAAGAATTGCTAGCATATTTCTAGAGCATGGACTTCGATGGAGCTGTAAGCAAAGAAGGAACTGGAGCAGGAGTTTGGTTGCACAATCATAAATCCAGGTATTCGGAAAATCATTCTTACAAACTGAATTTTCAATGCACTAACAACATTGCAGAGTACGAAGCTTTGATGCTTGGTCTGAAACTACTAAAGAAGGTTGGTGCCAAACAAATCATGGTAAGGGGTGATTCTAAATTAATTATGAAACAAATTAAAGGTGAGTATGAAACAAAACATCCCATGCTTAGAGATTATAGAAATGTTGTTTTGGATGCCCTTAAATGTTTCATTGAAGTTGATTTGCAGATGATGCCCAGTGGTCAGAATATTTTAGCAGATGGGTTAGCTAAGTCAGTAGCTACGTGCAAGATACCTTTTCGTTCCACTCGCCCATACATGGTGGAGGTGAAGTGAAAACCGACTGTCCCGGTCAACATTAGATACTGGCAGGTATTTGGGAACGATGAACAAATTGAAGATTTTCTACAATGTAAAAATGATTTCAAGTGTACAAACATAGACTTAGAAAATGATGATGAAAATGTGAAGAAATCCAATTTTGGAAATGATAGTGTAAATAAAGTAGATTCAGAAGAGTTAGGTGAAGATGAGATAGAGTCTGATGTTTTGCATTTAAAGAGTAATGTTTTGCCTAGGGGTTTAGTTCCGTTAGAAGACTTATTTGATTTTAATGATGTAGCTAAAAAACCTAAAATGGAAGCCAGTGGGAAAGAGGTTGAAGGATGTAACATAGGGACAGGAGAGAAACCCAGGATATTAAAACTTTCCAAATCTTACCTCTTGAAAAGAAACTCAAATACATTGAACTTTTTAAGGAATATGCTGACGTTTTTGCTTGCGGTTATAAAGATTTGAAATCTTATGACACAAGCATCATTCAACATAGTATCCCGATAAAAGAAGATCAAAAACCTTTCAGACATAAACTTAGGAGGATAAATCCCAAGTTACTTCCCCTAATAGAAAAAAAAATCAAAAATATGTATGATGCTAAAATCATAGTCCCTTTACGATTTTCCAAATGGGTTTTGAATCTGGTCCCAACCCGAAAGAAAACTGGGGAAATCAGGCTTTGCATTGATTTCCAAAACTTGAACAAAGTCTCCCTAAAAGACAACTACCCACTGCCAAAACTGGACCATATATTACAAAAGGTAGTTGGGTCCAGCCGAATCTCCTTACTGGATGGTTTCTCAGGCTATAACCAAGTTCTTGTTCACCCAGATGACCAAGAGAAGACAACCTTCACAACACCTTGGGGTACCTTCATGTATGTAAAACTTCCTTTCGGGTTGATGAACACTTGGGCCACTTTCCAAAGAGCGATGGACATCTCTTTTGTGGAATAACTTGGAAAATTTATTGTCATTTATCTAGACGACGTAACTGTTTACTCCCAATCCGATGATGAGCACTTAAGATATCTCAGACGAGTGTTTGAGAAATGCAGGAAATTTGGGATTTCTCTGAATCCTAAGAAAAGCCTTTTCGGATTAGAAGAAGGAAAATTGTTGGGGCACATAATCTCTAAGGACAGAATTAAGATAGATCCCAACAAAATAGAAGCCATTCAGAAACTGGAACACCCAAGGAATATTAAATAATTATAATCTTTCATTGGAAAAATAAACTTTCTAAGAAGATTCATACCTAACCTAGCTGAGCTTCTCAGGAACATCATCAACATGTTAAAAAAGGATACAAAAATAAAGTGGGACTCTGAATCCAAGAAGTCATTTGAACAAGTTAAACATGCACTCACACAGGCTCCAATCTTCATTAGTCCTGACTTCACCAAGGATTTTTACCTTTTTTCTTTCGCTTCTGAACATACCATTGCAGCAGTATTACTACAGAAAAATAGCGAAGGGTATGAACAAACCATAGCATTTTTCAGTAAATCTTTAAGAGATGTTGCTTGAATTATAAAATAATGGAGAAACAATATTTTTCCCTGGTAAAGGCTATAAAATTTTTTAGAGTATATATTCTCCATTCCCACACCATTTCATATGTTCCGAACGCAGTAGTAAAGGACATTTTAACCCAGGAAAATCCAGATGGAAGAACAGGAAAATGGATTTCTATCATTTTGGAGTATGACATATAGATTAAGCCTACTAAACTGATTAAAGGTCAAGGTCTAGCAAAGTTAATGGCTGAATCCAATTTCCATGCTCTTGATATTAATTTCTTAGCTGCAGTAGATGAACAGGGAGAGCATGCGACTCCAAGCATGAAAGAGGTATTTCTGAACTCTCCATGGTACACAGACTTGATATTTGTTTTGCATAACTTACAATCTCCCCCCCGGTCTGACCAAAACAAAAGCTAGGTTTTTGAAATTGAAAGCATTAAAATTTTTCATTCTGGAAGGCAATCTGTATTGGAAGGATCTTAGAGGTATTTTGTTAAATTGTTTGTTAATGGATGAAGCTGACAAAGTATTGCAGGATTTTCATGCAGGAGATTGTGGTGGTCATCTAAGATGGAATACCATAGCGAATAAAATTCTCAGAGCTGGGTTCTATTGGCCCACACTATTCACTAATGTGCATCAGAAAGTGACTTCGCGTCATAAATGTGAGGTGTTCGAGGGAAAAAGGAAACTCCTTCCTTTGTCCCTGAAGCCAATCTCTGTTGAAGCTCCTTTCTAGCAATGGGGATTAGACTTTATTGGAGAAATACATCCTCCCTCTTCGGGCCAGCACAGGTGGATTCTCACTGCTACGGACTATTTCACAAAATGGATAGAAGTTGTATCCAACAGGAAACCTACTGATTCTGTCATTATTAAATTTCTAGAAAATAATTTCTTGTCTCTTTTTTATTTGTCCTAGAAATATTATAATTGACAATGCAGCTTCTTTTTTATCTAAGAAGCTCATAGATTTTTGCAACCAATATCATATCGGTTTGGGGCATTCCACAACCTATTACCCTCAGGGAAATGGGCTAGTGGAGTCATCCAATAAAAACCTGGTGAACATTATCAAGAGGACGTTGCAAGAAAAAAAAAAGTCATGGCATAACAAGATGGTTTTCGCACTATGGGTCGACAGACTGATCACCAAGAGTTCAATTGGTATGTCTCCATATCAGTTGGTCTATGGTAGTGAAGAATTTTTTCCTACCTCCTTAGGGGTTCCTGTCATGAAACTACTGCAAGAGATGCAAGCCGAGCCAAATGATTCCCAAAGAAGGATAATTTAGATGATCCATTTGCAGCAGTCCAGAGAAGAAGTGTACAACAAAACTCAGGTTGTCCAGGAGAGCATTAAAAAGATTTTCAACAAAAAAACTAAAGAAGATGACTTTGAGCTAGGTGACCTGGTTCTGAGATGGGATGCCTGAAATGAAGATAAGGGGAAGCATGGAAAATTCGATAGTTTATGGAAGGGACCTTAAACAATTCACACATTCAGAGGGAATAATGCCTTCCTGCTCAACAATAGTGATGGGACCAATCTGCCAAGAGGACCTATGAATGGCAGAATGCCGAAGCACTATTCACCTCCACAATAGGGTTTCAATCTCACCTTTCCATTGCACAAATCATTTCATTTTTCTTACAAGTTTTTGAGTGAATAACTTTGATCAGATAGTTGAAGCCCACAGAGAAGGCTCTAAGCCACTGAGCATTATCATCAAATTTTCAAAAATAAACAAATCAAACAACAAAGGCTACTGCGAGGAAATTTTTTCAGAACATCAGGAAGCAATATTCTTGGCACTTCACAAAGAGAGTACCATCCCCAGGTGGAGCCGCTGATATAACCCTATAATTTATAGGATCAACTAGTGACTGAAATGTTATCACTCTAGTGTCTTGTTTGTCAAATGATTTTCCATTCTGCAAATAATTTGAGAAAAAGAAAAGAAAAAGAAAAAGAAAAGAAAGAAAAAAGAATAAAAGAGGGCATAAAAGAATTTGGATAAAGCCCCATGCAATAACAATGACTTGGTTCATACAGTTCAATCATGGCCAAGTCCTTTTAAATTGATGTTGATAGGAGTAGGGAATAAGCATGGCTAAACTGTTTACTCTTAGCCAAGCAAATTAGGTTAGCTAGTGAATAAATTTGACCAAACTGCCTAATCTTGGTCAAATAACCCCATGATAGAGTAATTCCTTAGGCCAACAGTTTAATCTGGGCTAAATGTCATAGGTAATTAGGTTAGAGCATAGGGTAGTTTTCTTTATCTTAATAAAACAAGCATGATGATCAATGTTGAACCATATCTTTGAGGTTTAAAGGTTTGATGTCTAACCCCCATGGTGATAAAAATAGGGAAAGCTTGGGAAAACCCACATAATACACTTATCCTAAGTCAGAACTTATATGATTTCATGCTCACAGATTAAAACTAGCACACAGATGAATGACTGAGAGGTTGGCGCTCAGATCTACGATTGACAAGATTTTTTGGACCCCCCCT
>SNQJ01S0072300.1:0-18527 GCA_010110895.2 Picea sitchensis
ACATTGAAGTTATCAATGCCCCACTCGATTACAACATCTTTCTCGGTCGTAGCTACATGTACGCTATGAAGGCAGTTGCCTCTTCCGTCTTTTGAACCATGATGTTCCCTAATAATGGGAAGATCATTACCATTGACCAAGTTTCACATTATGAGCCTAACACTTCTGCCATCATCGATAACATTCTCCCTCTCATCCACACCAATCCTGAGGCATACCCACTCATCGAAATGGGGCCCGGAATTTTCAAAGACCCATCATTGTTAGGAACTTACCATGGTGCACCACCGTTCCTACATCCTTCCAATCAGGTATGCATCGTATCGTCCAAAGGAACTGACATTAAGGATACCCTTCCTCCCAGGGAGGCTTCTCTCATATATGATGTCCCACTAGTCATAGAGCCCCTCCCTCACGAGCCTCCTGCGAACTCGTTGACTTCACTAGCTCACAATTTCACCTCACCCCAAGGCCATATCCCAGTTTGGGAGATAGTTCCCCAAGCCATTACTCAAATCCCCTTCTTTTACCCTCCACCAGGTGTACAAGATTTCCAAGTAGCCCTAATGCTTACCCTCCCTAATATGGTATTGGCAATCCCAGTTTGGTATTTACATCCACCAGAGATGGTTCCTCAACCATCCCTTCCCCCCAAAATAGAAGGAATCCCAATGCAGATTACCATACTCACTCCCACCATTCCCCCTACACCCCCACTCACTAACCTCCCTGCCATAGATGGGGGCAGGCAAAAGAAGAAGGAGCCCACAGCTCCACTTCCCCCACGCATCCAACCTCCTTGCGTGCTATGTGAGAAAGATGGACACCCAACCAACAAATGCCCATCTCTACCTGAATTACGTAACCTAATTCAACTCAATCAAACACCATCATCGTTCATCACTTTATCAAGTATTGACACTACCTCCCCTAATGTAAATAGCAAAGGGATGCGAACCAAATTCGCTTGCACCATATGTTCAGAATATGACCATTATACACATCATTTCCCAGAGCTACCTTAATTCTGACAGACATTAGTAGCAGAACACCAAAGCTTCCATAACGAACTCAGTCCAGCTACATCATCCCCACCAAACATCACTGACATCCATTATGTCATGACTTCAGTCAACGAACGTATGAGATGCCCTTTCTCTCTATGTGAATCCTTAGATCATTTCACATATCAATGTCCTATGATCATTGAATACAGGCAACGCCAGGTGACCCTGATTCAAACTCCTACACCCCCTATAGAATCGATGATTAACCTTACCCCATCACTAGAGGTTCTTCACATTATTTCTCCTAAACCAGAAGCACTCCCCATTCCTCTGTGGTTCTTGGATGACTTATAAGAGGATTTACCCCCAATTCCCCCATTCATTTCCCCACGGAAATTTACGCCCAACTACCACTAATAATCCTCAATATCTCGATATTTGGTTTATGTCGAGTGAACCATCGCAATCTCATTGCGTCATCCCCCCTGCTTCTTCACCACCAAAGGCCAACCACACGATGACAGTCACCGATATCACTCTTTTTGATCCCTTGTATTCTTGACAATTCTACTGTGACGAGGACATACTCGAGGAATTAACCACCCACGACTACCAATGGGATGCGCTACACCACTGAGCGCTCTTCTTTTCATAGGAATCCTTCACGCCTCCTAACAAGCACCCCATATACGCAGTCGAAACCAGGGATTTTATCCCATCAGGGAATATCGACTAGTTCAACAACCCCATCCCTGCCCCTGATTCTTTTGAAGAAGGCAATATGGCCAACATCTCCCCCACCATCAAAATCGATATTTCCATAAAAAATGGAGTCATCGAGGAAATCATCATTGGCACTACATGCACTCCTCAAGAAATCACCACCTACAAAGCCCTATTCCAATAATACCAAGATATTTTTGCCTGGTCATACACAGAGATGCCTGGACTTGATCCCTCTATTGTCGAACATCGCATAGAAACCTAGCCTGATATCACCCCGGTTTGCCAAAAACAACGACCTCTACAACCGCCCAAAGCCATGGCTATCAAAGCCGAGATTAACAAATTATGCACAGCTGGGTTCATCTCCCCCATTGCCTATACCTCATGGGTTTCCAACCTTGTACTCGTTAACAAAAAATAGGGCACTATCCATGTATTCACAGACTTTCGCGATCTTAATCACACCTGTCCCAAAGACAACTTTCCAATGCCTTTCATCGATCAAATTATTGATGACTGCGCAGGCCACGAGGCTTTATCCTTCATAGACGGCTTCTCTGGCTATAACCAAATCCAAATCCACCCAGCGGATCAATACAAAACCGCATTCATCACCCCTTGGGGTACTTTTGAATATCGTGTCATGCCTTTTGGCCTAAAAACCACTGGCGCAACTTTCCAACGGGCTATCACATACATTTTTCACGATCTAGCTCATATCATCCTCACATACCTGGATGACCTCACAACTCGATCCAAAAAATTCACCCAACATCTTGATGATTTAAGGATCATCTTCCAACGGTGTCGTCAGTACAACATCCGCTTGAACCCCCTCAAGTGCATATTCTGCGTCACTACTGGGTGTCTCCTCGGATTCATCGTTTCCCAAAGAGGTATTACCATGGACCCCCTCAAAGTCTAGGCCATCACAAAAATTCCACCCCCACGGAATTTACACCAACTCCAGAGCCTACAAGGAAAAGCTAACTTTCTACGGTGATTTGTCCCAGACTATGCCACTCAAGCACATCGTTTCCTTCGCTTACTACGCCAGGACATCCCATTACACTGGGATGAACATGCCCAAAAAGAGTTCGACGATCTTAAAATGGCAGTGTCCAACGCCCCTTTAATTAGTTCAATTGACTATAATTGCGACTATATCCTCTACATATCAGCATCAGTTGTCTCAGTAGCAGGAGTTCTCATTCAAATCGGCGATGACGATCGTGAGCATGTCATTTACTACATTAGTAAAAATCTCTCAGGGCCACCCTTGAAGTATAATCACGAAGAGAAACTAGCCCTTGTAGTCGTCCTCGCAGTCCAGAAACTTTGCCATTACATTCTACTTTGCGCAACCAAAGTCATAGCGGATTCCAACCCCATGCAATACTTCCAAAGTCATAGCGGATTCCAACCCCATGCAATACTCTCTTTCAGTCATTGGCAAATTAATGGAGAATTTGCCCAATCGATCGTGCCATTATCCTCAGGGAGTACGATCTCGAATTTTCAACACCCAAGAGAAAGAAATATCTCGTCTCACTCAAACTTGTCATACCTTTCCCCTAAGTGATACTACCGGGGCTTCATCAATACCTGACTCTCGATGAACATAGATTTACATCACTTCGATGATCCTTGGTAATGCAATTCTCCTCGTTTGGCACCTCAACCCAAAAGTTCGGTGTAAATCCACCTCTCAATGACATGATCATCAATAAGCCTCCATCGTGCCCCCTGCCACTTCCTCATCTGAGATATCTTACATCGACTTAGGGGCACTGGACAATCTTATACTCCATCGATGTTTTTGACTATTGACAAGGTCGATATAGTCTTGAATGACTGCCATAGTGGTGCATGTGGGGGGCATCTTTTAGGAATGTATACTACTTAGAAAATCATCTGAGCATGTTATTTTTTGGCCTACATTGTTTAATGATTACATTCATGTCGTGAAACAATGTGATAAATGTCAACTTTACACCAACAAATCACGAGCACCACCTTCTCTTCTTATTAATTCTCACATCGGTAGCCCTCTTTGTAAATGGGGTATCGACTTCATGACTTGTAACCTCCCATCCAACAATGGACACAAATATCAAGTTTACCGGGTCGATTACTTCACAAAGTGCTTTCAAAGCCATGCCTTACCTTCAAATAACACCGTCGGTTAACTGCTAGCCAGATTTTTCTTTAATCACGCCATATCCCACTTTGGGAGTACCACTCCAACTAGTCTCTATCACGAGAAATACTGGAGAATGATATTTTCGTCGAACTCTCATCCCAACCGTGATGAGAGTTCCCAGAGTTTGCTCCCACCATATTACCCTACCAATGGATGTCGAAGTTAACAAGGTCCCTCGCTGCATATGTTACAACAAGACGGTTAACTAACATAAGACCAATTGGCATCATATGTTATTTTCCTATGTGGGCTTTACCGTATGGTAGTGAAAATAATCCATTGGTTTCACACTACTATCTAGTTCACGCGGTCGAGGCCACTATTCCTCCTATCGAAAGTGCAAAATTCCCAATCTTTAACACCTAATTGAGTTATTCGGCTAATCGCCTCCAGAATGGAGCGATTTAAACTTAGAGTCCTTGGATGAAGATTGTCAATCTTCACTACAAAACAATGAGGCGTACCCAAAAACGATCAAAGGCCACCTTTTATCGACATGTCAACCTTCGCTCATTCAATGTATAGCTTAATCTCATCCTTAAGCTTATGATATCTCACATACCCCACATGGTGTAATTTGAGTCACTGTACGTGGCCCTGGTATATTATCTTTAAATACTGTTCACCAAAGGTGTATTACATCCCGGCTTCCCCGGGTCTTTCTCAAAGAACTCACAACTGGTTATAATTTAAAGAAATTCACACCTTGCCGTAGCCATCTCACATTAGGGTTATTTATTCATAGTGCTTTTAACCTTTTTTCCATACTCCCCACGCCTAAACTATCATTTGTCAATGACACAAATGGTAGATGCCTCCTCCATCGACCTATCACATCGGTTTTTTCAGACCACATAATGCTATTCTCAGGACATAGAATCTTGCTTCGGCTACTTGGGCCATCTATTCTTCCTCACATGAACTACTCCACTCAAGCAACATATGTTTGGGACCAACAACAAACAACCAAGCCGAATACACAAACGTCATTAGCCTCCTTGCAGAGGCCACTAGATGCCATGTTCATTACCTAAGCGTCTTACTAGATTCCCAACTAGTCGTCCTCCAACTCAACAATGTATATCGTGGTTCCGCGATCCTTTGCTCTTTTCTCAGAATAATTCCAGTTAGACTTTTTTATCTCGACATTTGATTTCATTACATTTACACATATTCCAAGACTAATCAAATATAGATAACCTAGTTAACATTATACTTGATTGGTATATATCACATCAAAACACCTTGCATTAATATGTCCAACAAAATGTTTGTCACAAAGATAGATTAGACATCATACATAACATTAAACAAGTCTCACACACATATGAACATCACAAAGACCCTTAAAAATTATATCCATATATATATATATATGTCGGCTCGTGCGCCATCAAAATGTTCACATACACATAGAATACATCATATACAAACTGGGAGAGGGCCGCAAGAAAGCACCTTTGGTACAAAACCGGTGTCACTATTCAAAACAGCTCACCAAATTCTATATATAATATGTACAAAATACACGTAGAGACACTCATGGTGCCTATAGAGCACCACTTCCCGGGTTCTCCCTCAAAGCAAGTAGCAGCCCACCCCACTATCGGGTCCCTAATGTAACTTGAGGTAACTTCACCGATCAACGTGAAGCACTCACATCGGCCGCCGGTCGAACCACATGGTTCACATCATTGGAACTCCCACACACTTCTCCAGTATGCCCTCATCTTGGATGCGCGACACATGCTCTCAGGCACACCCTGTAGCATCGACTCCAAGCGGTGATGAACATCCTCAAAATCACCTCACAAGGAGCATGCATGGTCTCAGCACTGTGGTCAAGCCAAAACCATAGTTCTAGCTTTCTCTCTCCAGTCGCACTGGTCTTCCTCAACATCCCGCCACAAGCCTCTCTCCTTCTCAGGGCTCTCCCCGCGAAGGCCTCACTGGCCCCAGATGAGTCACTATTCTAACCCACTCAACCTCACGCTCGTGAGGTCCCACATCTACACATACAAACAAACAAAGGATAACATTAACATCCATCTATACATAATACACATGATATACTCATCTTAAATATCAAAACATAAAACATCACATCATACCTTGGTTGAACACCGAGGTGGTAACACCATATCTAGACGCTCAATCCAAATTCCTTACACAAGATGATATTGGTGTGAGGGGATCTCATAAAGATTCTGCCACACTGTGTAACTCATAAAGAAAAAATGACCAATGCTCCTCCCTACCACCGTGGAAAATCAAAATATGCTACCATCGCATTAGTCACAGCTCTCTCCAAGCACTGGGTGTTTCAATAAACTCTAGGGTGCAACATCACACTTCCAAAAACCATTCCACCAAGATGGACCCAAAGGAAAAATACCATGAGTCCGGGTGAACCTCGGGCACCTATCGAAGCTGTTCTACCATCTTTGGTATGTGTGCATCAATCCCCAAGAAAAATACCTCAATGCTCCCTCCTATAACTCTCAACTAACTACCACCACTGATTCACTGAGTCACAAGGGACCCATAAACCTCACAAACTATCGTTGTTACACAATGATGGTAGAATCCAAAGTATCCATAGCCCCGGACACTCACTCATGCAGCCCGGCCATAAAATCATCTCAAGGAGCAATTCTAGCCTATGTAGCTAACTTCCGTCTCGATAATACTCTGCCCATCGGTAAGGGAGTTCCCAAAGGGGATCCTACTGTAATATTACCATCCTCCCAATCATAGCAGGTTAGCTGCTCACCCCCTGCATCATAAACAATGCGTATCCGACTCTACATCTGCATCGAACCCAGAGGTACTCCTAGGCCTCGTATCATGGGCACTTCAAAGAACTTCTACTCTATAGCCGCCAAAGTGGTACAAAATGCTCGCTTCCTCACTGCTACTGCCTCCTAAGTTGTGACTTTCGCCCCTCTCGCCAATGAACCGGCATATCATCCCAATGATCAATTGAACCATATAATCCTAGATCAGCCATCTCAACATAAACACATATTAAATTCCAAAAAAGATGAGTTTTGTAAATTCTCACCTTGCCCATATATGGTTATTTAACTCCATAGCATTACACATATAGTACGCTTTATTCACTCCTATAGGTGCACACATGCGCTCTGACACCCTTAATAAAGGCACAAGGCAAGGTTCGGTTATCCTATATAGTGGCGCTGCGATAGGTACCGTCTCAGCCTATACAGTAGGCTTTCATGCACCTCTCTCTGCCACAACATAGGTATGAATTACATACTGTTTTAATAATAAATATGGCCCAAAGCAGTTTTATTTAGCTAACAGTGTGCCTTTTTTCCTCTCTGTATGACCTTAAGGCGCAGATTATCGACACTGTGAGTTTAACGCATGGGCGATATTTATGGATCACCTGCAGACCGGGGTCCACACTCACAAAACTTCCCTCAGACACCCTCCATATGCCCTATCGACAAATAGAAAACCCAATTCTATGTAGGATGATAAGACCACTAACCTAAAGCTCACTGGTCCTAAATCGAATGCCTCATTCTCCTGGAATCTCAAAATCTCCATATCTCTCTTGTCCAATCACTCTGATAGTAGGTATAAATGAGGTGGCATTTTGGGCCCTGCAACTATATATAGTCCTTTTTTCCAAACTTCCTGCACTTCTATCTGGGAGCTCTGGTTGGTTTTTTCTATAATGCCTTCTACCACGATCAGTACCCCATCCCTACATCAAGACAAATTCCCAAGACATTTTTCATATCCTATTCTGGAGAGCCATTTTTTCCATACCCCGTCTAGGTGTGCATGCTCATGTTCAAAATTCAAATAAATGCTTTTGTGTCGCTCATCTCTCTCTCTCTGTGATATTGTTCACATTAGGTATTTGGTTTTCATGTGTGTAGGTACTTAAGGTCATCATACACCATCACAACCCCTTCAGGAATATGATCAACACTGTCATGTAATCATTCCCCCTGAATCTCACCTCGTATTCCAAATACACCAAGTTCTTTAGGGTCCTATATATCCGCTTCTATAGTACCACCAACACTTCCATTTGCATTTTGGGTAATCACACCTAGTAGCATTCCTCCCCACATGAGTTGTCCCATCATCTATAGACCCCTTTTGGAACTTTTGATACTCATGTTGTTTTCAACCCTTAGGAATGGGAGTCTCGATAGTCTTACATCATGTCAGCAAATCAGCCACATATTCCTTCTCCTCATTTTGTTAGCCTTCCTATCGTGGACTCAGAGGGCACTTCCTCATGGTTTTTTTTTTACTGCACTCTTGCAGCATCATTTACCATCCATCTTGCCCATCATCAGTCTACCCATCCTCAAATTACCCTCCATACATTACCCTACTACAAAAAACTAGCCTATGTGGCCCCCACCCTCCACTTATTTTTCCACCAACTTAAGTGCTTATATCCTCGTGCCAAGCTCCTCCTGTACACTAGGGCACCCAAACATTGTGGGAATCGTGATTATTATCCCCACTGAATTTTTAATTCTTTTGTAATTAAGCCATTATTTCCAACAGCATATAACTTTTTTGTCACCTTTGGTGACCTTCCGGTAACCAAAACCCATGTCGCTTCTTATTGGGGAACTCTCATCATCTAATTCTGTATTGATCATCCATATACTCCGAGTATCCCATGGGACACCTACCTCTTCTCTCTGAGTCTGTTCACTTTGTCCCCATGGAACAACAACTATCTTATCCCATGTCTTGTTGTCCCTATGACACTCGACCTAGTTGAACTATTGTGGCCACTTATACTTCGCATATATCACCAACTGGCAGGTCTTAAGTCTCCACACATCTCGACTTTGTCCATGTACCTCCTCAGCTCCTAACCTCACCTAGTAGATTTCAAGAAACCCTTTTCTTCTTACAGTCGTGCCCCCTTCCCCGTCGACGCCAACATAAGTTTCCAGGAAGGTGGAAGTATCTTGACTCTCATTACTTTTCCAATGAGAGGTCTTGGATGGCACCAGGGGAACTATACTTGTTCCCTCAAGAAATATTAACTCCCATAACATTCGACTTCAACACTTTCATGTTAATGTATCTTAATTTTAATACTATTGCAGCTTGTTAAGCTATATTTTTTTGAAGACCAACTTTGGTTGGGCTATCAATTTCCATGAACTGGTGATTTACAGTGTCATTGCCCAATTTTTCGTAGTATGTCCTCCTAATTGTCCCTCCGGGCCTTTATCACAACCAATCCTAGGGTGTTGCAGCTTGTTCACCAACACACGCTTTCGCTAGTTACTATACAACACTCTTCTTTTTGAGTTACATGACACGAAAGCATGGCATGCCCACCTCGTTGTACACAATTTATTTTACATACCTCACAGAAGGTTGGGTCCTACAAGCCCTCTTCCTCTAACGGTCACTTCTTGATACTCCTACCTATCGCCTTTCTTACAATGGTACTCTAATAGAAGAAACATTGATGAATTTTAGCTATATGTATGTTCAAACCATCCATTAGGGGGTATCCGTTATCACTGGAATTTCGTCCGAAAATGGTTATAGGAATCCAAGATCTTCAAATAGCTATGAGTTCACCCATGGACCAAAAATTACCACAAAATCATTTCCTAAAAGCTCCAAAAATATGCAACCGCTATAAAATCATGGTGCACTATGACTACATAGGGTCCGCGCGCACATGCGCCATCTTAGAAATGCAGGAAAATTGCACATGTGCACGATGCACGAATTTATGAGATCATTCCGGGCCTCCCACCCACTTTTGGTTCAAATTCCAAGTTGATTTGACATCCAAATCTCGGGTCGATCTGATTGGGTGCCCCGGGTCAGCATCTTAAAATGTGTCTCTAAACAACCTCTTTCACACTAAAAGTTGGTTGTACAATACCTTCAAAGTGGTGCTATAAAACAAGGCCATATGCAATCTTACATTTTCAGAAACATTTGTAAGGTTATAATACATATTCTCTTGGGGAATCCTCTCATATACTAGCATTCATTCCATTTTAAAGTAATCCACCCACCTGTAGTGGATTTAGCTTTGGGATTCTTTCACCATCTCTTTCAAGTTTCAAAGTTGTAAGAAGAGCTTAATTGTGGGGGTTCAAGAGCCCTCCCTCAGAGGAAGAAGGGACCCAAAGTCCCCTTTCTTTCTGGTGTTTTCTTTTCACTAATACAATCCTTTCCATTGGTGATGCTGACTTTGTTTTGTTTCCTTTGTTCTATGTCCCATGCTCTAGTTTTATTTTTTTTTCCCTTTCTAGTTTAATTCTTAGCTTAGTCTTTTGTGTTTCTTTTTCTAACCCTTTCCTATACCGTTGTCTCTTTCTTAGTCTAACTAAGTTTGTGGGCACCCTCTGCTTTTCTCATTCAGTGGACAAGAGATGCTAACACTTCCCATAGACTATCAAACTTTAGTTTCTCCATTCTCGGGTAATACATTATGTCGCTTTGATGAATGTATCCTGTCTTGTGGAGACCATTTAGGGTCGCTTGGCTATGAGCCTGCCTTTGTCTATGGTGTCTCTAATCGCTTCTAACTGCTATTTGAATTCCTTAAAATTTCTGAGAAATATTTTTGGATCGTTTCTCCTTTCTGCGTCCTCATATTCTTTAGTTGAGTTCTGACTGGTCTCTGATGTATGCCTTTCCTTAGTAATAGCCCTTAGGGAATAAAACATTTATTTCAGAGTATTCTTTGATGACGTATAAGGAATCAACTTTGACGAACTGCAATGATCTTTTGGGCCCCTAATTGTGTCCCTTTTGATGTTTTGCTTTTCTCTGTGGTATCTCTGGTTCCTAGATTTCTTCTTTTGATGAATTCTGCTGAAGCTCATTCTGCTGAAGGACTGCCAATCCTGTTTCCAGGTAATTTAAAAGTTTCTTCTATGTTTTCCATTTCTTGTCGCTAGCTTCGTGCTTGGTGTAATATCTTTAATCTTGACATGGAGCTGGGAAAATGACTTGAAAATGAAAGTGCTCAAAAATCAAATCTGAACTTACTAGGAGGTGCGCCAATAATAAGTTGAGTAGCCTGGTGTGTTTGGACTGAGAAAATCCAACTTTTACCCCTTCCAAACTTGATCCGCGGGATTTCTCGGACTAGTGTTTCTCGGTTGCACCTCCGGGTACTCCTCGGTACTTCCTCAGTTCAATCGGTTTTTGGTACTGGAAATTTTTGTGGAAACTAGGGTTTCACTTTTCGGAAAATCCAGCCACTGAAAATGTGCGATCTAAGTGCCAAAATGATACTTGAGGGAGGGCGCACTTTTCTAGATGGCTTTTGGGATGAAAAGTTTCACCATCAAAAAGCCCTAATTTGTATGTACAACAACAATGACATTTTACCTTTTTTCTTGTGAAGAATGCTTATGCAATGGATTCTTTCAAGACCTAATTTTTTCTCTTGCGAAAGATGCTCTCTTCAACTTGACTCTGATACCATGTTAATGTTTATGCCATTATTATAGTTCTTTGCATTTCAATAGATAACAACAACATAAAGACAAGATCACTGAGAAATACACAATCACAAGAGACACGACATTTATCTTGGGAAACCCTCTGCGGGACGAAAATCCAGCAAAACTTCCTTATTATAGATAGTCAATACAATGCCAAGAGATAACTCAAGATAATACAGAAGATCCTCTCCAAAAGATGCGCCACTCTCTCTCTTTCTTCTCCAACTGCGATTCTGAAACTTGTCTCTCAAATGAGCAAGTGAGTTGTGTGTCTAAGTGAGGCGCTGGCCTCTTTATTTATACAAGACTAGCACGTGTGAAGTGTCTCTTCACTAGCAGGGTTGACTTCTCAAACTGGGTGGTTATAACCACCTTTAATATATTATGGGGCCTCTTTAATATCTGTTGGGGCCGACTTCTTATTTTGCCTATTATAATTATCATTTGACCAATCCATAAAAGGGGATTTGGTCCTATTACAATAGCCGACATGATCAATCCACAATGGGGATTGATCCAATGAATAATATATTAGATAATAATAAGAATACACTTTGCAGTTACATTATTTCAACATTCCCAAGAAAAAAAGAAGACCTATCACTATAAGTCTATTTTAAGGAAAAAAATATTGAAATTACAATTTTTGGATCACAAAAATTAACAAATTTGAATTGTGTGATGTTTATTTTATGAGATTTTTGTAAATTTTAGTGGTCATTTAATTGTGATATTGTTTATTTTTAAATATTTTGTGTTATTTTTTTCATTTAAAAAAAATATTAACTTATGACATCCTTGTTATATTTTTATTTTTATTTTTAAATTTCACTGTTATTATTGCATCCTAATATAATTTAACAATAGTATTTTTATGCCTTCTAAATATTGTAATGATGCTTAAAGTTCACTCTTTTCTGAATTTATTTTATCACATTCTTTAAAACATATTTCATGCTTCTTCATTATAAATATGAGCTATCATTTATCTTTCTATATTAATATAAAAAAAATTGGGTTGTTGTTTTTTTTCTAAATATTGTAATGATGCTTAAAGTTCACTCTTTTTTGAACTTATTTTATTACATTCTTTAAAACATATTTCATACTTCTTTATTATAAATATGAGCTATCATTTATCTTCCTATATTAATATAATTTTTTGGGTGGTTGTTTTTTTTCATTGCAAGTTTCTATTTTTTATTATGTTATAAATATGAGCTATCATTTATCTTTCTATATTAATATAATTTTTTGGGTTGCTGTTTTTTTATTGCAAGTTTCTATTTTTTTATTATGTTTAAGAGCATTCCTAATGTAACAAGATTTCTGCACTTTTTTTTTTAATTATATTTTTGGTTTATCTTATATGCATATCTTTTTCCTTTTTTCATTTGAATAAAGTTTTTATAAGTTTTCTCAACTTTTACTATGTTTTAAGTATGTTTTAAGTTTACATGCATCAGCAAAAAAAATAATGAAATAATGATTCAAAATAAATTTTTACTTCCATTTTTTAGCACTTTGTTGCTCCTCTCTTCCTGTTGCATACTCTGGCGTCCTCCTTTAGTTTTATGTGGCACATGGCTCATGTGAATGTGGCATATGGCTCATGTGAAACCTGTACTATATAAGACAGAATGTTGTAGGAGCAGTTATAGGGCCAAGACGAGATCCATAGAATGATGTAGGAGTAGTTATAAGGCCAAGACGAAATCCAAGAGACGAAATCCAGATGCAGGCCTTCTCTAGCTGCTATAGCAAAGTGTTGAAGGCAGTGATCGAAATGGGCATGAGGTTTGAATATAGGTGGATGGAGTTATGACAGGCAATAATGGATAAGAGTGCAATCCTTTTCATGTTCTTAAATGGGTAAAGAGAATTTAAGAATTCTAAAGCTATCATGATAAAAAAGAATTAAAATTCACTTTAGTTCACCAGATTCTTATCTATTGCGGAACCTATATCAGGCGGAGTGCGCATGCGCTTTACTCAGAGGCTCTAGCAGAGATAAGACTCAAACTACAGCTTAGGACACAGAGGGCTTTACTCAGAGGGTTTCTTCTAATTTCACTCTACAGAGACTCTACTCTATGCACTGATTAGGACACAGGAAAGGCCCTATGGACTTCCGGTAGTCTTCTTAGTTGTATGCCCTAAATAATAAGAGTAGTGAAAAGTGGATAATAATTTGTAAATTACGAAAAAATTTATTACCTTTAAAAAAAAACTCACTTTAGTTCAGGTGGATAATAATTCGTAAATGATAATTCGTAAATGAGGAAAAAATTTATCACTTTAAAAAAAAATTTGCATTGACAATATTTTTATATTTGTAATTCCATCATGGTTTTTAAATAGATCCAAATTATTGGATTTACAATGATTTTAAAAGATATTGTTTGTGAAATTTTTACAAACAAAATCAGAAATGGGGTGATTTAGTTGTTTGAATTTTCATAAGATTTGAATTTGGTTGTATAAAAACTCATAATTCTCTTCATTTGGAATTTTTATACTATTTGTAACTTGGTTTGTTTAAATTTGTGATATTTATAAATTTTGTTAGTTCAATTTAAAATAGATAAAATTTAATAATTTCTAATTGCACAAAATATTTATATAAACATTATTTTTCTAAAAAAATATTTTAAAACAAAATTAGTTTACCTTATTCTAAAAATTATGGATAAACATGGCCATGGACATACAACACCGTTGGTGTGGAAGTTGACAGCTGCCTACCAATGCCTCTCTAGAATGAAAGGCTAAGGTATGAATGATTCAACATTATAAAAAAGACACATAAAGTAAATTTAAGGCTGAAGAATCAAATATCTGGATGATTAGACAATTTGAAGGTTTTTAAATCTAAAATGAATAGTGCATTATGTATGAGTAGTGCATTATGTTGAGGTTGATGTTCAATTCACCTTATTGTTTAATTACATGGTGTCTAAGAAAGACTTCTCCCAAAGGTAGACATCTGGATGCAAAGATTATCTATTGTTTATGTTGTATGTAGCTTTTCTCTGTCTCCAAAAACTTTTTTTTTAGCTAATTCAGGACCTTAGTTTACTTAGCTTCAGGCCCTTCCTCTCCCTTCTCCTTCTAACATCTATTACATAAGCTATTGACACATCATAATAATTAGTAGAAACTTGAAGTAGTTAAATTTGACCATTGTTCATGGCCTATTAAAATGACTGAAATTAAATTGACATGTCACATAATTCTTTTATCTCAAATTACATCAAATAATGCATTTATTAAATTGACATTCATTGTTTATTTGATTTATTTACCTTAGGTTGGTATTTGCAACATTGCTGCTATTTACCTTGTTAATGTTATGGTAATCTTGGAAGTATAGATGGTGTTAGGCTTAAGATACTAAGGTTTATAGTTTATCAATATGAGATTTAATTTCAACTTGTGAATATTTTTGTGATGACTTGAAATTATCAATTTGTAAAAAATGAATATGTAAAATACTTAAAAAAAAAAAAAAGAATGAATGATATTAATTATTAATGGATATGGTTATATAGTATAAAGTCTGTTGCGTACTTGCAACATTGCTGCTATTTACCTTGTTAATGTTATTGTAAACTTGGAAGTATAGATGGTGTTAGGCTTAAGATACTAGGATGTATAGTTTATCAATATGAAATTGAATTTCAACTTATGAATATTTTTGTGATGGTTTGAAATTATCAATTTGTAAAAAATGAATATGTAAAATAAATTTAAAAAAAAAAAACATGAATAATATTAATTATTTACTTGTATGGTTATGGAATATGAAATCTGTTGCTTATTGATCATTAATGGGTTATTTTAGTTAATGTGGTTTTTGTTGAATTATAATGATGAATCAGTTTATATTATATTAGGGTTATTTCAATTAGGGTAATTTTCCGTGAATAACAATGATAAATCAACCTGCATCCTGAATAGCAGGGAATAACAATTGCCACTGTACTGATGGTTCACCACTGAATTATGATAAATTTTCCCAAGCTAACCATAATTAATTCTATTATCTTGTGTGTAGGCCGAGTTTCTGTACCTCTCCTTATATTGGGTAGCGTGGCTGGATGTATAACCTTGTGGTCGTCGATTTTAAAAAAATTCAGAGTGTGATTGTTTTGGACGACTCCGACACCTGTCTCATTGCCCGCAACGCATACGCAAATAAACGTTTCTTTTTCTCCTGCATTGGCTTCTGTGGGCCGATTGCATTGCAGAACACTTTCATGCTGATGCTGCGTTAACTATTTCCATCCCCACAACTACTGTTGATTTGTTATTAAAATCTGTCTGGACGAGATATGGGCCAGCACGAAATCGACGAGGATTCCATAACTGCCGCCTCAGGTCCCCTGTCAACTAACGAGTATTTTACAGGAGAAAAGTTGAACTACAACCCTGCATCATCTTTGTCACCGACAAAATCAGGACCGGAGATCAAGAATGCCTCATATCTTATTACATTTCCCCCCAGAAATCCTTCGATCATCCATTACATGACTAACGGAAGCGAACCTCCTAATCGCTGCTTTGCGGCCGGCGTAATAATCAGTCTCACAACTGATGCACGCCATAGCTAGCAGTATATATCGAGATGGACTCAAATTCAACTTCACCCCATCTTGGAAAGTTTAGTACAGTGTATGGCATAGTGCTGTCGTTGGTAACTGTGATTCTAATAGTCGTCATCTTATTACTTACAGATCGCTTCGTACGCTCTCGCTGGGCTAACGATCACGCCATCGCCCTTAATACCGCCCATTTGAACCACGACGGCGTTGCAATTGGGATCGATGAGCAGACCTTGGATTCATTCCCCAAGATGTTATATTCCGAGAAAGTCTGCGAGTCGTTCAAATCTGCAGAAGGAAAAGAATTAGATGAAGCGGAGGATAACAAGTGTTGCTCGATTTGCCTCAGCGATTACGAGGAGTCGGAGGTTGTCAGGGTTATCCCTAATTGCGGCCACATGTTCCACATAGATTGCATCGACGAATGGCTTCGCCTGCACGCAACATGCCCCATCTGCCGAACTTCTCCTCTTCCTTCATTGCGCTCCACTCCTCTCCTACAAGAAGCCCCTCCAACTACTATTCCCACAGTACTCGATCATGATTCCATCCTCCCTTTTCCAGGATGAGGCTGAGGTCGTACTCTAACATACCCCGAAACTCTGCTCTTTCACAAAAAATTCTTTGTAGATATTATATAGATATCTTGTAATTCAACACACAAAGCCCATGATTTATATGAACTCAGATGGAGATCTTGTACTGCATCACACAAAACCCATGATTTATGAACTCAGATGGAGATCTTGTAAATTTTAACTCAGATGTTTAAATTTGTGGATATGAACTCAGATGCTTAAATTTGTGGAATTTTTTCATCTAAAAATTGTTATTTCAGATATCTTAGGTTTTATTAACGGTAAATCGCTTGGTCCTCACATGTTCTTTGAATTAACAAGTTATAAAAAACGTTTTGCTTGTTCCGTTTAAGGAACTTCTGAAATTCAGAGCATAAGACAGAAAATGTCTGAGTGTGGAGTATCTATAGGAGCGGGAAGGAAGGCCTGTGAAGCAAAATGAGAGAAAGGGAAAAGCAAAAATAGGCAGATCTACTCGTTCGTTCCATGTACCACGTTCGGAAAATCTAAGGTCACTTTGCTAATTCTGTGGCTGGACTGGACAGAACGAATTTTATCGAACCAGAGATACGGCAGTAAATCAATATATTCATCCATCCAATTGCTGTATTTTGATTCGGCTTATCTCTTGTATGGCAGACATATTTTCGTAAGAATTTTTTATTTTTTTTAACCTATCATAAGAAAATCAGAAAACCATTTTCATCCTATCTTATTTAGTTACTCCTATACATAAAACAATGGTCTAAGAAGTCATTCAAATTCGTAAAAAATCTGTTTAATATTTATATAAGAGATCAGCATATATTTCATCACACAGAAACTTTTATAACCTACGGATACTCTCTGCAGGGAGCTTATTAACGATGGGCGAGCACTAAACAGAACAACAACAGACATATCATATCATTTACTCACCGAACAATCTATCTCACCTACACGAAATGCTATGATCATGAACCTTTTCCTTAAAGAGTCTGATTATATTGACTTTGATATCATGTATACAAATAAGAGAGTAGAATGATTTCCACTGTATATCATGTATACAAATAAGAGAGTTGAATAAAAACAAACTGTATATTAAAATGGTTAATGCAATAACACATCACAATGATAAATATAAAAATAAATTACAACTTTTATTCAATTACACGTTATTCTTTTTATTATATTATTATTATATTTTTGTTAACCAGTTTAGTTAATTTTTTCCCAATTTTTGTGGTAATAATTTCACCTCATTGTTTGTGGGATAAGGGATCCCTCAGCTTTAAGGGACCTCCTTGTTTGTGGGATAAGGGACCCCTCAGCTTTAAGGGACGTATACATACTCTGCATTCTTATGGATTTGAACTTGTGACTTCTTAGGAGGAAACACATGTTCTCAACCATTAGTCCCACTCAAAATAAAATAGAGCAAAATATAATAAACATAAATTTTATAATAGTTTGAATAATTATAAATAATACCACAATGTTTAAAAATCATTGACATATAAATTCTAATATTTCATTGACATATGAATTCTAATATTTTTCTTATGTATATTAGTAGAATTTTAAAATTTATTTAGAGGAAGGAAATGTATGTTATTGGAGAATGAAATCTTATTGGTTGGAAGGCTTTTTTTATAGCCCACTATGAGGGAGATGTGTAATTCCTTCCATGCTCAACATAGAGTTGACACATGGCATTTAAAAAAAATATTAATGAAAAAAATATATGTATTCATCCTAACTAAAATAATTCTATATCAAGTCTATATATAGAGAAAGAGATAGAGTAATTGAAAAAAAAAATTATGATTTCATTAATACTTGCTTTCTACTTATCAAATGAGGAAGATGTGTAATTCCTTCAACCCTTAATATGGATATGGAGTTAACACATGTCATTTGAAAAATGTTAT
>SNQJ01S0072300.1:26694-38207 GCA_010110895.2 Picea sitchensis
TGATCCCAAGACAAGTGAACATTATCATGGTGATGATCCCAATGTTGCATGGTGACAAAACCAATGCAACATCTAAACTCAGCTCAACTAGTCAAACTGAAGTGTCAACTGAAAGAGAATATTCACCAAGTGGAATATTCTCCCCTAAATATAGGAGACTGGATAATGACTAATTATGACTAATAAATAACGAAAAACCTTAGGAAAAATAAATTCTAGGTGTGTGTGAAGTAACTCCAACAAGCTCAACAAAATTTGCACAAAGAAGTGGGATCCTTCCCTCAATGGATTCACTAGGTAAGATATCTAAGTAAGGTTTTGAAATAATCTCACCAAAATAGTCTTGAAGCTTAGACTTCATATTTACAAGAAGAATGACTCAATTCTCCCAAGCAACAACACCAAAATGCTATCACACAATCTAGCACTTGTGCAAAGCCTTCACAAGATGCTTGACAAGTGTAACATATGGAATTAATTGCCATTTTAACCTAAGAATTTGCTTCCCTTGTTTTAGTGAAAGATTGAGGTCCAACATAAAGGAGGCTTCCCTAGTAACTTCAAAGGATCCTATACCAAGTCATGACAAGTCTATGGCCCCCTATATTGGTTACCTGGTTGTACCACCAACTAGATCAAGGTTGAAGGTGATTTCAAGGTGGTTTAAACAAGGCAAGTTCAATGTGTGTGTCAGGTGTGTTTCTAAGACAATCAATGATAATTATCAAGTCAAAAGAGTACAAAAAATGTCTTGAAACATTAGCTATAAAAGAAAAAAAATTGTAATAAAATTTTAACAAAGAGATGATTCACTTCAACATATTACAAGTTTATGAAAACAATAATAATGCAGTCCTAAACTACTGAAGATGAAATGAAAGAGATGCATAATGTAATCCCAAATACTAAAAGAACAAGAACCAATGATTGCTAAAATGAAATATCATGAAACTACTTTAAATCAAATGCAAAATAACAAGTCCTAATGGCTTAAAATTACAATTAATGATGCAATAAATGATATCTAGTATGATTCTAAGAGAACAATGCAATTAAACCCTATATGTTGAGATCTATATAACTAAGAGATGAAATCCAATGCAACTAGAGATAAATCTAACAAAATATGTTGACAAAGAGAGAGAGAGGGATTTAGATTTATAAGGTCACTTGCAAAATAGAATAGACTAGTTTCATTTTAGTTCCTTGGGAATATGGAGTCAATAAATGAAACTTCAATGGAGGGTAAAGGCAGGAGGAAACTCAAGGATCAAACCCTAGGTTTAAATCCTTTAGGAAAATAATTTTGGGAAGTCCACTCACAATCCCTATAATGTCTTCGTATGTCTTTAGATGCCTTTAAAAATATATCAAGATGGATCTTAAGTCAAAACCCTAGAGAATTCGACTCAAAATCTCTAGAGTTTTATACAATAAGGATTAACTATAGGTGAATCGACTCGCAATCCCTAAAAATAACCTTATATGCTTCAACAAACTTAGAATGGATGAAAACAAGGGAAGCGAGCTCACTTGCAAGCCTTCATAGGGTTTCAAAACAAAAATTTTCCAAGTAAAACAAGATAACATGCAAATTATCACCACTTTCATAAATAATTTACTTAAATTACCAAGAATAAACCATATTATTCAAGCCATTGAGCATGAAATAAACACTAGCATGTAATCATCCACAAGAAACATGAAAAATCGTCCACTAGATCAATCTCCAAGAAGTGCAGATAAGTTCTCCATGATGTGTAAGAGTGTAAACAAGTACTAGACATGATTCTCCACAAGATGAGTTATGATTTACAAGCAAGTAATTTCTATCCTTTATATATGAGTAAACCCTATCACTTTACCTATCTAAAGGCCCCTAAAAATCATAATATCCATGATACAATGTGAATAATTCTAGGCCAACCTCTAAAATAGCCTCCAACATAAAGGAAAAGTGAAAATACATCAAAACGTACCATTAAAAATCAACATGTGTGAGAGTAGAGATCAAAATGAGGGTGACATCATATCCTCTAAGGGTTTAAGAACCTCTACAGGACATGTCTCTACGAAAGGTGGAAAGAATCATGACGGGTCACATCATCTCATCCCAAGGGTCATGTATCATCATAACCAAGTGTAAACTCATCATCATCAATGCTATGTCGACCTAGTGTAAAGTCATGTCAAATCAATAATGGCATCATCCTCAAGATCCCAAATTTCCTAGGTAAAATTGTCATCGTCCTGCATGAGGAAGGATCCATCATCCCTCTCAAGGGATATACCATCACCACCAAGTGAAACATTATCCAATCAAAACCTAACATCATCAGGGGGTTCATTGTCCAACCCGTGGGATTATTTCCCTCTCAATGGAACATCAAGCTATATATGAAATTCTCAAGCTCGTCTCTGCAATATCCAAGGTCTAAGATCTCCTAGAGGATATCCAAAGGAATTCTAATTCATCACCTATCCCAACACGCATTATCAATGTTGAAACATCCTCCATATAGTGTACAACATCTAGGTTACAAGCATGAAAATGTCCTTCAATGGACCATGTCAAGTGTGCATCATAATCAATAAAGTTTCAACAAATCATGTAATACCAACAAATACAATATACAAGATCCATTATAATCATACAAAGTAAGCCATCGCTTTCCACATAATCAATTCACATCAGGTATATTCTTCAAACTTTACACTAGCTCAATAATTTATGCAATTTTCTAGGTTTAGGTATGGGAGGACCATCACAAGATCCTATTAGGTGTGTCAACACCCAAGTAGAGTGATATTTGTAGAGAAACCCTTTCATAGTGTAAGTATAATGGTCAACATGGTATGGGGTTTACTTCATGGTCATGGTGTCATTGACATGTAATTCTAAGTGTGGGTTCGTCTCCATGAGCACCTTTGTAGAGGGAGTACTTGGTGCTTGAGTTTCCCTTTCCTCGACAATGTGTGTATTTTAAACCCCTTCTTTCCTTTTGATATTCTTTTATTTCTTTGAATTTATCCTTTTCAATTTCATGCATTTATTATTTTTATTGGGAACACTACAAGACTGTTTCAATATACTTGCTCTAATTCAACCAAATAATTCTAATTTCCCGATATCTCTTGATCTCCATTCCCAGAATGAAGTTTGTTGTACCAAATTCCTTCATGTTGAACTTGGGGGATAGATTCTTCTTCACCTCCTTTATTGTGACCATGTTGTTTCTGACCAACAACATGTTGTCGACATGCAATGCTACATATATGAAATGCCCACCTTCTTATTTGGAATATACAAAATGATCAACCCTTCTTCTCACAAATCCCAAACTAAGAATGTAGGTATCAAACTTGTGTTACTACTTCCTTGGTGATTGTTATAGACCATAAAGGAAACTTTTCAATTTTCCCACCATATCTTTCTTTCCCTTTACTGCAAAACCTTCAGGTTGTTTCAACTATATTTATTCTACTAGGTCCCCATGTAGGAACAATAAACTCACATCCATTTTCTCTATTGCAAGATCAAATGTTGCAGCTAGAGACATTATCACTCTAATGGAATTTAATTTGGAAAAAGGGGGAAAATTTTCATCGAAGTTGACTCCTCCTACTTGGGACTATCCTTTCAATACCAATCAAGCTTTGAATTTCTCGACTTGAAATATTGTGTTCATATTTTTCTTGAACAAGAACTTGTTACCAATAGGCTTCCTTCTATTAGGTATCTCAACCAAATATCAGGTCTCATTCTTTTTCAAGTATTCCATTTCTTTGACCATGGAATCCTTCCAAATTTTACCCTTTATTATGTCGACTTCTTCCCTAATCACTTGGGCTCCTCATCAATGTTAGATAACATAAATGCAGAAAAACAATTTGGAATACTATACCTTTAATACGTTAGTTTTCTTACTCATTAAAATTCCTTCCAACCAGTTTCAATCGTTCCACCCCTTCTTATGATTCAGTCAACTCATCTGAATCATGTTTTGCGTTCCTAAGTTAGAACACTAGATTATCTGGTTCTTTCTCTTTTTGAATCTCTTAAGACTTGGAAGTTCCACCAACTTCCCTGAATACCACATATCGACTATACACTATTTTCCTTTATGTAGTATCACATATCTTATATCCTTTTATTCCATCCTTGTACCCAATGAAAATACACTTGACTACCTTCTTTTACAACGTGTTCCTCTTTTCCTTTAAAACATCCACAAATTCATCATAGCTAAATATTTTGAGATATGAAAGTGAAGGATTATTACAAAACCATACCTCATGTGGATTCAAGTCGACTAGCATTGATGAAGGAAATATATTTTCCAAATATTTTTCATTATTGACTTGCTCTTCCCATAATTCTTATGCGATCCCAACACCACTGAGCATTCTCCTTTCCTTGTCCATCAACGTCCTATTCATTCCCTCATCAATGACATTTTTTTGTGGGGCGTATGGTAAGGTGTTTTGGCGTACTATGCCACGCCTCTTATATAACTGCTCAAAATACGTTTTACATAATTCACCACTATTGTTAGTTCTCAGCACCTTGATCTTCTTATTTTCCTAGTTTTCCACAAGAGATTTAAAATCTTTGAATTTCTCAAAAACCTCTAATTTCTTCCTTAGGAAATATATCCATGTCTTCCTAGAAAAATCATCTATAAAGGAGACATAATATATGGATCCACCAATTGAACAGATTGGTACATGCCCAAACACGTCGCTATGAATGAATTCTAGAATCACATTTTCCCTTGTCGCCCCAGATGGGAACCTAACCTAATTTTTCTTTCCATATATGGAATGCTCAAAAACATTGACTTCCAAATCACATTTAGGAAAACCTTCTACCATACCTTTTTTTTTCATAGCTTGAAGTTCCTTTTCACTAATGTGCTCCATCCTTTGGTTCCATAATATGGTTAGGTCAAATTGATGAAGAATGGTTGAGTTGGTTTCTATTGACTCAACCCAAGTTAAGTCAAGTAAAATTCAATTCAAATTAAAGAAAAACAATGTTTTTGCATCTAGTCAAGTTAAAATTCCCTAACAAATTGTACAAGATTCCAATCCAAAATCCATTCATTAATACAATCATACCCCTGACCATTTTTCACATATCCTTTTGAAATAGAGTGTACACTCATGCATCACTCATATTTCTAACAGATATTAGGTTTCTTTCCAAACCCGAAATATGTAGAATACCTAGAATGGTTTTACTCCTCCTATCCTACAGTATTAATTGGACTCTTCCCCATCCAAAAAATTTGGTTGTCTATTCATCCCCTAAGAACAGATATTCCCCTTCATATCTCTCATATTCACAAAACCATTCTCTGTGAGGTTTCATATGAAAGGATGCTCCTAAGTTGATCAACCAAACATAGTGATCTGACTGGGTACTAATCGATGTCAGATACACATCACATCCTTTATCTGAAGTATTTTTTCTCTCATTTGATTGCTTCTCATCCGATCATGTACAAAATTCTATTTCCTTTGAATTGAATTATCTCTTGTAATGCCCATATCTACTACATTTACATCATCTTCTTCTTAATTGAACCAAGGATTTATATCTACCCTTTGACTTAAAATTTCTACCAAATAATTTTCCTTTATTTCTATCGATCAATCAACCTCTCACCATGAAGGCGTCTTTGGTAAATCCTTCCATGTTCTTCCATCTCATTTCTTCTTGTTTATGCATGTAGCATCAGACATGTATTTATGCATAGGCTAGGTGTCTATCATGTGGAAGTCATCCAAATACTTCTATATGGCTAAATTTACTTTCATTAAAGGAATTATCAAAGTGAAGTGTTTTTATTAATTTCTTTCTTTCTTTCTTTCTTTCTTTCTTTCTTTCTTTCAAGAAATGTTAAAACTTATTATCATGTAATGTAAATTTCAAGTGAGTGTGAGAAGTAATTTCAACCGTCAATCACTTTGGAGATTATAAATAGATTATAACTCAATATTATAAAGTCAATGCTAGGGTAAAGGAAAAGAGATTTTTCACACAAAGATAGCGAATAAGAATTTTTTCTAGTGTGGAGTCATTCGAGAGTGTAGAAGTAAAGAAGAACTTTTACTTACACTTGATACTTGAGACATATTTGTTATATTGATAGAGATGTTAGATCATGTTGTCATTGATGTCACAAGATTGATTTCAAAGGAACAATGTCTTGTCATAGTATATTGGTGAAGTATGTATTCTCATTGTTGTAAATGAATGGATGATCAATGTGTTGTAATTGATATATGATGTCATGCATAGATGAAGATGGATCAATGTGTTTTCATTGATATATTATTCATATATGGATGGATGCATTAATGTATTGATCGTTGGATCATGTGGTCATGCATAGAATCAATGACAAAGGGACAATTTCATAGTGATGTATGGTCATGGGTTATTCCAGTTGGATTGATGAAACGATGACTCATTATTGTCTTTCCATRRTTGATAGGAAGTACAAACAGATGAACTCCAAAGTGGTCCCCTTATRGTGAAATACCTCACGRKAAKATGATTTGCGGTTGAGTTATCCTAGAAGTATGGTTAAATAACCCATGCTTAATTGTGGAATAATGAGATGAAGCTCAATGAATTTTTTAGTGAAACTATCCTAGATGGATAGTGTTTGTCATGCCATTTCTGGTGGTATGTGGAACGTCACATAACTCCTCAAGGTTTGAGAGTTATGGCCTTACGAAGTTGGAGGACCCTCATGTGTTGGCTAGAAGCCCCAAAAAATCAAAGAAGTCAAAGTTCTTACAAAGAAGAAATTATTTAAATAATAAAGTGAAGTGATGAAGTAAAAAAGGATTATTTAAATAATAAAGTTAAGGGAGAAATTTATAATTATGGAAAGTGGTTATAAGAGGGTTAACCCTAAAATAAGGAAAGAAGGTTTAATGGAAAAGTGGCCATGTGAACAAAATGGTTAAGTGGAAAAAGTTGGATAAATGTGACTATGTGGACAAACGGTTATGTGGATAAAGTAGACATGTGGACATAGTGGCCTAGTGGATGCTTCTAAGGAAGCTACTTTGAGAGTATAAATAAGAGGCAAGGGTCTCTTGTAAATATATATCTCTTGAGAATATACTAAAGATCTATTATGAGGAAGAGAGTGATTGAAAGTTCTCATGGACGCATCAAAGTTTCTGTAAGTCTGAGATCTTGATGGCGAAAGTTTCGAAAGTTCATAAACCCTCGTTTATGAAGGAGCACGTGGGCTGCAGTGAGCTTAAGCACATACATGTGCAGGATATAGTGAGGCAGGGTCCGTATATACACTCGCTGAAGAAGATCAAAGTGTGTATAGTTGAAAAACGTCATGGAGACTTGAGTGTGAGCTAGTATCAGGTTCTTGAATGATGAGGTAAGTTCCAGATATGCATTCTATGAGATCAGATCTGTCATAAAAGTTCTGATATGGTTTCACATTTTTTTTATAGATACTCTTCCTTATGGTATGGTGAATGCTTAAGGCATTCTTGGTATGGTTGTTGTGATATGGTTTTATTGGTTCATTGACTGAGTGAGCAACACTCTTATGTTTCAGTACTAATATGGTTTCCATAGTATACTGGCTACTTGTATGTGATTGACTAACATTCATATTGTATGGTTGAGGAGCATGAGTAAGTTGTTGGAGAGAATAGATGTGTTGTGATTGGTTATGGTACATATTGGACAGTAAAGGGAAGAAGTGGATGTGACAGAGGATGAAAAATATCTGAGTTTTCATGGAGAGAGCAAACCCTAGTTCTTAAGGAGGAAGATATGGGTTGTTGTGAGCCAGACTATGTACATATGTGGATTTCACTATTGGTAGGGTGCGTACGTGTGTGTGGTTCACTACTAAAAAGTCGCATACCTATTGAAATATTGGTATCTGTTGAGGATTGAATCCTCTTCTCAATTGTTGTTGAGTTTTATAAGTTGAATATTGCATTGCAGAGCTGGTGTTCTTGTGGAGTTGTAACTCTATTCAGTTGTTACTTATAAACCCAAGGATTGTAGTCCATAATAAAAATAAAATTGTACATACATCTTTAGTTCTTTGTGTTATTTTTGTTCATGTATTGTTGATGATATATGTTGTTGTTATCTGTTGCTGATATATGTTCACATACAACTAGTTATAAATGATAATAATAAGTGATGAGTAAATGGTGATTGCTAACTAAGGAGTTTTTGTGAAGTAAAGTTGAAATAGAGCCCTACACTAATTCAACCCATCTCTCAATGTGGTTGGTGTGTCCAACATATGGAATTAGAGTAGGCCTTCACTATAATCCTTAACAATATTGGAGGATATCCATGGACACACAAATGGATGATGAAGTTCCAATCCTTGATAAGGAGAATTATTCAACATGGAGAATAGAAATGAAAGTGAATTTGAAGGGAAAATGATCAGTTGTTTGGAGAGAAGCTATTGGTCGATTGGTTCCCTTGAAGAATAAGTCAAAGTTTGTAGATCAGAAGGAAGAAAAGAAGAATGATTCATTGGCTCTCAAAACCATATTCAATGGACTCTCAAGTTCTATCAAAGGGAGCATGGGACAATGCACTTCCACCAAGGATCTATGTCTAAATCTAGAGAAGACAGACCAAGGCAGAAAGGAATACACCAAAGACAAATCCATCAAGAACAATGAAGGTAAAGAATATCCACAATCCTCTGATTGCAATAATTCTAAATGTGACAATGTTGAATGTTTCTCGACATGTGAAGAAGAATATCTAGAAATAGTTTTTGAAGAGTCAAATGATAATTATACCATGGAAGAAGTAGAAGAAGAACTTTCAAATCTTAAAACAAAAGTTGATTGGGGTCTATATGAATAAAAATATGACCATAATTATACAGACTAAGCTATATTTCGGATAACACTAAAAGGTTTCTTGAAAATAATCAAAAGCATATTTTGAAACTAAATAAAATGCTCAAGGAACAAGAAGAAAGTAAATGGTCTCAATTAGAAGAAAAAGAAGAAGAGATCAAAATACTAAAGAATGAAATAGAATAAAATAAGAAGGTAGATAATGAGATTAGGAAAGGTCTTGAAGTTAATATCCATCTAAAGACCCAAATTGAAGAAGCCAAAAGGGTTGAGGAACTACTAAAAAATCAAGTAAATGAAAAGGAAGAGTCATGTCATAAGTTGGAAGATGAAGTTGTTGATCTTAGAAAGAAAGTAGTGAATTGAAACAAATTCTTGAATAGCTCAACAATATTGAATGAAATATTGGATAGTCAAGATCACCAAATTATAAATTACGTCTTGGATACAACAAAGAAGATGCACATATTGAAGAAATCACCTCAAAGAATCTTGAGGTAAGTCCCTCATTCTCAAAAGATGGAAGTAATGTTGCAATTCAACCATCCACACAAGGGAAGGAAAATTTCAAAATAACAAAGCAAGGAAGACATCAAGAATCTATATTTACACCTCAAAGCAACTTCAGAAGAGAAACACCTTCAAGATGGACACCAAAGAAAATGTATGAATTTTTTTTTCATCGTCACTGTTACTCATGTAATGAATATGGTGACAAAGCTTTGGAATGCAGATATTATGCAAGGAGATCAAATGAAAGGTTTCATAACACCCTAAGTTGTTGGAGATGTAATCAAGTAGGACACATTTCTACTCATTGTCACACCATGAGATGCTACAACTGTAGTGGATTTGGCCACCAATACCAGGATTGTTGGAACACAAGAAGACAATCCATGAGGAGTGTTTCATATAGTATGACTAGAAGAACACATGAGGCTAGAAGAGAAGAAAAATTTGAAAAGATGGAATCTCATAGCTGAAGTTATGAGAAGTTGGGACACCTTCAGAAGTGGGTGAAGAAGACTGAACAATCAGAACATAATGGAATCCCTAAAGCAAGATCAAGCTTGACTTCTTTTGAAGAATATGTTGGTTACATTGGTAACAACCGCATACATACGTGAGCTGGCCTATAAATAGGTCACATACATATGTGAGTTGTTTGTATAGAAGGCCGCGTACATGTTGTAAAATCCTTAGAAAGTAGGCTATGTAAATAAGTTGTAGCTTGGTGTGATGGTATAACTTTGTGTTGCAGTGTCTGACATGGTTTGTTGCAGGGTCTGACATGGTTTGTTGTAGGTTTTCATGATTACATGTTGGCATACATAATTGATGTATGTATGGTGATGACATATGGTTGAGTGTTGAAATATTATCTTGGATGTATGGTACTAACCCTAGAGTGTGGATCGATACATTTTGTTGTTGAGGAACAATGTTGGTTGTGACAGTGAAGTTATGGCACCTTGGTTATGAGATATATAATGATGATGCTAGCTAGAGATATCATTGATATATTGAGGCACACTTATAGTACATGCAGTTTTGGATGCTTAGTATTCGTTGTAGTGAATGGTGGTTGAGGAAGATCTGTTGGGGTACATGGTTGGTACATATTTGAGTTCCATTGATATATCTTATGATGTATTATTTGAGACATATTTGTTGGATATCTTGGTGCATGCATTTGTCATGTGGTTGAGCTACATATTGGGACATGTATTTGATGAGTTGATGAGGTAGTTATATTGTACATCATTGATGAGACATATAGTTGATGCATGCTTGGTACACTTTTGGTACACTGATAGAGGCACCTTCTAGAAGTATGATTGGAACATGGTTTATGGTTAATATGGCATACATGTATGAGATCACATATTGATTATAGTTCATCATGTTTGGCGCATGGTGGATGCACTTGCTTTGTAAAGGTGGTGATACATGTTTAGTGAAATGTTGATGCACTCATAGATGGTATATGTTTGTGGGGGATAGTACTTGAATGAAGTACATCATTGATATTACTTGTTTATCATATACTTTGGTACAGGATGACATAGTTGAGACACTTGATTGATTGAGATACATGGTTGTGGAACTTGGTTCATGGTAGAGGCATGCCATGGGTGATATGACACTTGTTTGAGGCACATGGTTGGCATGTTGGTAGAGGCATATGGTCGGTACACAATTGGCACATGTTCTTGGCATATGGTTGATACACTTAATTGATGATATCTTATGGCATATTGTATGGTATTGATGTACATGGTTGATGTACATAGGTGTTATGCATGGTTGGAACACAATATGGAAAAGGATGTACTTGATTGATGTTTTGTTCATGATTCTCTATTCACTATTGAAATATATTTTTCTTCATGATGTATGGTATGGCATGAGTTTGATGCATAGACAGGTCCAAGGATTGTCATATAAAAAGAAGATCATTCTTGAGAAGTTGATCCATGTTCTGATTGAGCAGTAGCATTTGCATCAGAAGCATATTGTAGTGATAGCATATTGCAGAGAAGATAGGGGGAGACATACCCATAGGGTGATTCATTCTTCTTCCCATGATTTCAGGAGGAGATACTTATCAGATAAAAATA
>SNQJ01S0072301.1:0-11299 GCA_010110895.2 Picea sitchensis
CAATAAATCTAAAATATCCATTTTCATTTTACATAGATCTGTACTGGTTAGTAGCATAGATATATCTTTCACCCAGCTCTGTTAAACCTCTGATCTTTTAAATATATGGTTGTTATTAACTATTATCTATCTTAACCTAGCTTTGTTTGATCTATCTTAACCCAGCTCTGTTAAAGACAGAGTGATCAAAATCCCTTAAAGTAATAAAGTGGGAATTCATAATTGTTAGTACATGCTTATTTTTCATGGTAGATCACTTAATCATGTAATAAAGTCATATATTATTGCAAGTAAATATATAATGATTGCAAGTAAATATATAATGGTAAGTAATATGTATCATATAGTAAATTAATCATTGGCAATGTGTTTTTTTCATTTTGTTTATTAAACTAGCACAGCCATTTAAAATTGATGAATGTTGAAAGGCACAGACAAAAAATGAAACTTATAGCCAGAAAATGAAACGCACAGCCAGTAATTTCTTAATATGATTAGGTAAATGTTAAAAGGTTAACCAATGAAACGCACAGCCAGTAATTTCTTAATATGATTAGGTAAATGTTAAAAGGTAAATAGGTTAACGGATGCATTCAAAAATACAAAGAAGTTATGAAAAGGAAATCACATTCATTGATTTGAGAGGACGACTAAGAATATGCCAGCATCTTCAATTGTTAACCATCAGATTAGAATTTTAAATTAAAAGATGATTAGTTGTGCTCATTGTCAATAAGTATACGCCTTTAAACATAATGATAAATAGTAATCTATTAAATAATAAATAATGTAATATTCAACAAACAAAAGAAAATAATACACCACTAATGAAAAACAGTGTTTCAATGTCATCCCTCAAACCTAATCAAATGGGATGGGAAAGAACAACTAAATTTACATTATAACTGATTTAGCCACACACCAAGACTCATCATGAACAGATTTCCCCCCTTATCATATTCTGAAAGAAAATTAATTTGTAAATCAACATTGGTTGCATTGCTCAGTCCATGCGGGTGTAGGTCCACAGCAAGCAAAGGCAAAGTTTGTTCCAGAACAATGGGAAAAAGGGGACTCTTGTAGTTCAGTGGATATATTCACATTCATTCCGGGCAAGAAAACTTGAAATATTGTTAATAGTATAATAGCATCAGTGCTAATAATTTTACAGAGGAATTAACAGAGCAATGCATAGTGGAATAATTAAGAGGTTTCACTTGTCTACTTGGCCAAGCTTTCCAAGGCCATTGCAGCGGGGGCACACGATCTGAGCCTCGTCCTTTCTTGCAGCATTCGCTCTGAGGGTTCTGTCTGTCTTCCTGGTGAATCCTGCTCCGTCGCACTCTGGACACCTACAGTGCAGGGCCATGGCACCGACACTAGTGTTAGGATCACATGTAAACCTTTGGGAGATCCAGATTAATCAACCCCTGTGATCATCTACGCAAGAGTTAATGCAGATTTCTTTATTTTAGGGTTAATGCGGATTTCTTTATTTTAGGGTTGGAATGATAATTATCATTCCTCCCAACCATTCAAATTGAATTCAATTTATATAATTTGACAATCTTCTTTAATAAAAAAGAGGTGGGAATTAATTGAAATGTAGATGATCTTATATGGAAAAAAAAAATGGGAAAAGCTGTTTGAAGAAGGAAATTATAGACATTAAATTTGGGTTAAAATGATAACCATTGTTACTCCCAACCACCCAAAGAAAATGGGAAAAGCTCTTTGAAGAAGGACATTATAGAAATTAAATTTGGGTTGAAATGATAACCATTGTTACTCCCAACCACCCAAACTGAACTCAATTTACATAATTTGGCAATCTTGTTTAATAGAAAAGAGGTGGGAATTAATTGAAATGTTGATGATCTTACTTACAGGTCTTTACGGGAGAAGAGAATGGGAAAAGCTGTTCCAAGAAGGGCAACGGCAACTGCGCCAGCCACCAGATAAGTAGTACCGTCCGACGACACATCTCCAAAGGCACAAACGACTACCGATCTTGACCCATTAGTAGTGTTTCTTGAATTTGAATATGATCTTCTGGACTTCCAGATGCTGCCTGATCTCTGCAAATTACAAACTGCTGGCACTTGCATTGTGCTTGATCTCATTAAAGATGAGCATGACCCACTTGCTGCAGAATGCTTTGCAGATGATGTTGTTGAAGGGAGGGCTTGAAGTGCCGTAGTCGATGCAGCCACTGGGATTGCCATTGCCATGACTTGCCTGAAAGCCTTGCTCGTTCGTGCTATTGGTAGAGTTTTAAGATCAGTGCGGTCATGTGATGTTGTAGGCGATGTGTGTGGATAAGGAAGTGGACCCTCAGTGTTGAGTGGATAAGGAGAACACCACTCCTCAATCCACAAACAAACACTGCCGCAATCGGAGGCGTCCAAAGCACCAACCACAATCAGACACATAGATCGATAGATAGAAGATGCAACATCTTATTAAGAGTTTTTTTTATTAGTAAAATCTTGGTTTGCGGGAAAACTAGAGGATGTTTTTCCAGATTTATAAGCAGTATTCTAAACGTTTTATTTTTGGTTTTTTTATCATTTTTTTTTTTGTTTGATTCTGTCTAAAATTTGGTTATAAATGGATGGATCTGCAGATTTGAGTGGTAAATTTGTATAATCATAGTGTCTTGGGGGAATGGTTGTGTCTTGGGGGAATGGTTGGATCTGCAGATTTGAGTGGATAAATTTGTATAATCATAGTGCCCTAGGGGTTTTTCAGCAGGTTGAATCCATTTACGCATTCAGAAAGGCAATTTAAATAACAGAAAATAGAGATTTTATCCAAATTTACATTAAATTCCGATCAATTCATACCAAAAACTCCAAAAAATAAAGCATTTAACCAACACCCATTTATAAATGCTAAATGCCAATCCTTTCATTTTTCCCTTTCCTTTTTCCAATGAAATTTGAACCAAGTTAGAATCCGTACAAAATAATTAGTCAAATATTGAATACTGTAAATATGAGGAACATTTGTATAAAGTTAAACATGTTAATTATAAATAAAATTTACAAGAAACAAACATGTTATAAATAAAATTTAAAATCAGTTTAAAACAAGCAAACATGTTATAAATTAGAGAGAAGAAATGGTGGTACAAAGCTATTTGGGTTTTGAATATTCTAATAAAATTGCTTTGTTTTATGTGGATGTGTCTTAATGAGTAAATTATCAAAAGAGAGGAGGTATTGGATCTTCGGTCTCCAATCTCTACTTAAAAAATGAAGAATTCACTATATATCTTTTTGTAGATTACTCTAAAACACAAAACTTTTGGACTCAAGTGACAAAATCACTAAAGATTGAAAGTGATCCCACTATAGAGGAAAATCTGAAACATTGGTTCTTCCAATTTCCTAAACTCAGACACATACCTTTTTTGGTTTTGTGGGGCATCTGGAAGTTCATGAACAGAATTTTGTTTGAGAACTGGAATAGATTGGATCCTGGGATAACCATCAAAAATATTCTTTCCCTAAAAAATTATTGAGACAATTAAGTTCAAGATAAATTGGTTTCATTACTAAATCCAATATATTTCGATGATAATCCTATAGATTTTTTTATGGTAATCCATGCACATTTATCTAGAGGCACATGTAACAATATGAAAGCAGAAATAATGGGTCTTTGGGGAATCATTTTTCTCTCGTCCTATCTCTCTATTAAAAATTTGATGGTTGTAGGTGACTCAAAAGTCACTATGTACTGGATAAATGACAAAGCCAACTTGAATCTAATTTATCTCAACAACTAGAAAGACAAAATCAGAATATTAAAGAATGGGTTTGAGACCATCAAATTTATGCACATACACAGACAATTCAACAAAGTAGCAGACAACCTTTCAAAAAAGGTACTCAGGATGGCTTTATTATGAAGAAATGATTGCTGAAACTACTGTTTTGTGGGGCATCTGGAAGTTCATGAACAGAATTTTGTTTGAGAACTGGAATAGATTGGATTCTGGGATAACCATCAAAAATATTCTTTCCCTAAAAAATTATTGAGACAATTAAGTTCAAGATAAATTGGTTTCATTACTAAATCCAATATATTTAGATGATAATCCTATAGATTTTTTTATGGTAATCCATGCACATTTATCTAGAGGCACATGTAACAATATGAAAGCAGAAATAATGGGTCTTTGGGGAATCATTTTTCTCTCGTCCTATCTCTCTATTAAAAATTTGATGGTTGTAGGTGACTCAAAAGTCACTATGTACTGGATAAATGACAAAGCCAACTTGAATCTAATTTATCTCAACAACTAGAAAGACAAAATCAAAAGATTAAAGAATGGGTTTGAGACCATCAAATTTATGCACATACACAGACAATTCAACAAAGTAGGAGACAACCTTTCAAAAAAGGCACTCAAAATCAACTCAGGGTGGCTTTATTATGAAGAAATGATTGCTGAAACTACTGTTAATGCTGGGAAAATACACATTTTCTAGGCTGGAATCTTCAAAAAGTACTTTTTTGTAAATTTTGTATATGGAAAAATTGTTATAAATGAAATTTAATTGCCTAAAGTTAAGTTTTAACATGTTATAAATGAAATTTAATTACCTAAAGTTAAGTTTTAATTAAGAAGTAAACATGTTATCAATGGAATTAACTTGGACAAAGAATAACGTATTCTTTTAATTATTTGACTTACATTAAACATGATTTCATATTTTATTACATAAATAAATATAATGTTAAGTTTTAATCAAAGTAAACATGGTTGTTTATATGTTATAAGTTTTGGCATTTTCATCTGAATCCAATGATATAAATTTGGGTGAAATAGTCTATTTATGTTGTTTAAATTGTATTTTTGAATGCATAAATGAATTTAACATCCGGAAAAATACAAACTCAATCACTCAAATCCACGATTTAATCCTCACCACAGAAATTTCATCAATCAATTTCTAGTCAAATTTTGAACAAAATTAACCAGAAAATATACCCAAAAAAATACCAAAACTTAGAAATACAAACATGTTATAAATAATATTTAAACTTAAACAAAAAAATAACTTTTTCTTTTAATCACCCAAGTTACTTTCAATAAACATGATTTCATATAAAGATAGAAAGGATCATACAAAGTTTTCAAACCAAATTGAATAAGTTGGTGCAAAGTTAAGTTCAATATAAATCATACAATTATAAGTTTAAGGTTTCAAACCAAATTGGATAAGTTGGTGCAAAGTTAAGTTCAATATAGATCACACAATTATAAGTTTAAAGTTTTATTAAGTTTAAGTTGGTTAAAAGTTAAGTTCAATATAGATCCTACAATTATAAGTTTAAAATTTTATTAAGTTTTTGTCAAGTTAAGTTGTTTATAGAGAAAAATAATTTAAGTTAATTTGAAGATAAAATTATACTAATTTATTTATTTTTTATTATATTAAAGTATGTATATTATTTTTTTCTATTTTATCCATGTCAAAATGTAAATGTAAAATGAAGTTTGCTTTTTTTATAAGTTTTATAAAGCAAAAATAATTTAAGTGTAAAGATAAAATTATACTAGTCTGTTTATTTTTTTTATTATATTAAACTATGTATATTATTTTTCTCTATTTTATCCGTCTCAAAAATAAATGTAAAATGAAATTTGTTTTTTTTTATGTTAATAAAATTGATAAAGATTTAAAATATTTATATTAATTTAAAATTTTAATAAAAACTAAAAATATATTATTTTAGACTTTTCTTATTTTGATTAAGAATACTCTATAAAGATAACAAAATTATGTATCCAACTTCAATCCATATTAATATTAAAGTAACAAAGAATGTTATTACATCATTCAAGGATTATTATTTAATTTTATATTAGGAAATGAGCTTATGGTTTAATAACAAAGTGTAGAAAACATTGTATTCATTTAGGTTTGAAGAATCATTAACATTAATTTATTTTTATTTTATATTTATTGTTTATTATTTATTGTTTATTAAGTTAATTTATTATTTATTATGTATTATTTATTATTTATTATGTATCCAACTTCAATCCATATTAATATTAAAGTAACAAAGGATGTTATTACATCCATTCAAGGATTATTAGTTAATTTTATATTATTTTTATTAGGAAATGAGCTTATGGTTTAATAACAAAGAACATTGTATTCATTTAGGTTTGAAGAATCATTAACATTAATTTATTTTTATTTTTTATTTATTATTTATTGTTTATTGTTTATTAAGTTAATTTATTTTAATTTTATATTCATTATCTATTAAAAAGAGTAAAAAATTTAAATAGTAATGTTTAAAAGATTTAAAATTAAAATGGATTTATGTAATTTTTAAAATTATTTTTTAATATTAAAATTTAGATCTCAAATTTTTCTATTTTAATTTAAATATATTTTATTATATAATTTGTTTCACCTCATCTATTATAAGTTATAAAAACATCTCACTTCACTCAATATAATTAATTAATAATTGTATATTTGTAAAAAATAATTTATATATAATTTCTTAATTATAACTTTAATAAACTAAATCAAAATATTTTTAAACTGTATTTAATCTTCTTCTATAATAACATTGACACTTGGCCACGAGGTTACAGTCAAATTTTGTTGCCACTTCCACACTGCCACTCCACATTGCTTCCGAGCTCATTTGAACGACGTCGAGGCAGAAATTAGGGTGCACCATTACAACAAATCAGGAGGTGGTTGAAGCCACACTATCAGTTGTGTGCCATGTGTGGCCAGCACAAGAGCGAGGGAGACGGAATACTAGAAGAGAGTCTGGCTCTATTGAAATATCAAGACCCTCCTGGGGCAGAGGTTGCAGACAAGAGAAGACACCTAGAACACCATTCATTTACATCTAGATGGTTTGCACCTGCTTCTCAGGGAGGCCCTTTCACGTCTCCCTTCCTCCGTCACAGTCATGACTGCTTTCTCCCCAAAGGGCATTGCCCAGTCTGCTCCCGAGTCGCCTCAGGACCTGACTGACATTCCTCCTGCTTAGTAATCTTAAGGTACCTCTTTTGAAGTTTTGAATGAAAGATCCAAGTAGATCTGACAATGGAGCTACCTCCAACCTCCAACTTTCCAATTATAATGTTTTTATAGCTATACATACTCCATTTAATAATCTCATGCAAACTATATGAACATAAGGAATTTTTCTTTGCTATTGGTATGGTTTCCCAAGTAACGGGCCAGCAAAGCATTTTTGTGTATATGTTACTCTAATAACATAATATAATTTTGATTGTGTGCTAAAAAAAAAAAAAAAAAAAACATTGACACTTGGCATCATATATATGACTTGACATTTAAAAATTGTTTAACCACCTCTTACTCAACATATATAACTTACATGTATTAACTTACAGCAAATTTGTTCAAACTCACCCATGGCCAAGCAATATTAAGTAGATGTCAATTTCACAAGTTACTATGTAATTCATAAATTAGAAAAAAAAAAAAAATACATTATGAATGCAAATACAAAGTACTTAGATAAGTTGTTCAAACTCACCCATGGTTTAGGTGTCAATTTCATAAACCATTTAATTAATAAATTTGAAAAAAAAATTGCATCATGAAAGCAATAGTACAAAGTACATATATAAGGCCCAAGTGTTAGCTCAAATGGTTATGAGCCATACGTGAAGCTACCTCCAGCGGAGGAAGTCACAAGTTCAAATCTCTTATTCCCCCTTGGGGTTAGGCCCTGTAATCAGATTTACCTTCGTCCAGTGTTCCATGCAGCTTTGACTGTCTAATAGTTTGTGTTTGACTTTCACTAATTTTTTTCCTTTTCAAACTTTTACATAGGAGAACAAAAACAATTATTTTTTCTCCTTATTTAAATTGATTTTTTGAACATACTATTGGCTGACAAGATGGAAGTCTTATTGCCAACCTCATCTTATATAGCAAGTTTGTTGACCTCATCATCTTAGATAGCCTAAGTTTTTTTTTACATTTTCTTCAGACTTAGATGTAGACTTTGATAACCTAAGTTTATTTATCATGGCCTTTGTTTGTCATTCGATTGTTAGTCTTCCAAGCATCCTTCATCTGTCAGCACTCTATCGCTTTCTTCTACTGCCATATCATTTTGTCAGTCTCCCAAGCAACCTTCATCTGTCATCACTCTATCGTCTTCTTCCACCGCCATAATGTTCTTCAACATAGGCCTTTCTCCACTGCCATATTCTTTTTGCATAGTCCTTTCTCCACCACCATAGCCTTCTCAACCGCCATAGGGTGATTCATATACAGTACATCGTAGATTAGGGAGGAGTAAATCAAATTTATATTACTAAGCTGGAGGAGCAAATTGAGAAGCTTCCTTCAATGTTTGAGGCTTTCTCCGACTCAAGACGTTCAGGTACGCTCAGGTGAAAATTCCTAAATCAGCTTTATTTTCTTGATTCTGCTCCAAATAATCTGTATATGTATGCACTGCTTGCTCTTGATAAAAAAATCATTCTCGAGATCGTGGAGGGCCTATTCATTTTTATTGAACATAGAATTAATGTCACTAAATATAGCAATTGAACTTGAAACTACTACAAGAAAAATCATAAGCAATGAGAGATATATGTCCTTCTTTGTTGAGATTTCATTAGTGTCTCTGCAATTAAAAAATAATTGAGGTTAGAAGTTACACATAAGCAAGGTAAAAGACATAATCAGAAATGAAAAACAACCTTTCTTTACCTGAGAGTAATGGAAGCTGGGAAGATGAACCCAATACAAACTACTATTGTGGCCCCTGTGAATTGAAATGCATCCCAGATACTAGGTATGGATGATGCCCCAAGGAAAATGATTCCAACAACCTTGATCAAGTGCCTAATGATCGGGGCAGATCACGGGGGAGAGCATAAATCCTTTATGCATCTATTGCTTCTGGTTTTCCGAGGCGCCTCAATAACAACGGATGGAGAAGAAGGGATTGAGGAAGAAAGAAAATAAGATTAATTTCTAGTACTTCTACTTTAGTGGTTGGGGAGATAGCAGCAGGGCTATTGGTTGGAGAAGGAGCAACCAAGGGAAGATAAAGTGTTAGTGAAAAGGAAATATCTAGGTAGTAATAGAAGTCGAATGGCTTATTTCAGTCATTTTGTTGGTCGGCGAGGGAGTTCTCCGACTAACTACCTACATCCCACTGGAGTGTGGTTGCAGTGCACGTACAAATACAGAAGTTCAGTTTAATTCTCTTCCCACTGCAATGCCCCAAGGAAGTGTTCATGCGTGAACTAAAACCCTTTCAATTAAGCCCACAATTAAAGTTAAGCATCATTTATAGTTCTAATATGCTTAATAATTATTAAAACCATAAATTAAGCCAACAATCATTCAATCCATGTGTAGAGGATGATTTTCTTTCCATCATAAGGTCGTACTAGGTGCTCCTGCCACTGCCAAAAATCCTATATCAATTAAATCCACATTCACGTTGAGAGTACAAAATTACAATTTTCAAAAACACCAAAATATTTTTACATGCCCAAAAAAATTCCAAGTATAAAATTTTAAGCTCAAGAAAATGGTTTAAAAAAATGCATACTTATAATGTTATTTTTCCACAGGATTCTTCACAGAGGAAGCCAAAATAATCTTCAAAATAAGCTTGCATAAGATCATTTATTTACTTATAAATCACATGGACATGTACGCGGGAGCTTTCTGTGACCAGTAGTTGTCGACTACCGGAAGTAGTCGTGAACTGCGCATTTTCTCGTGGTCCTATAAGTCAGTTTCCATGGAGTGGGCCTTATCATCGAGGGTGGTACTGCTGGTAGTTTGAATTTCCGGATTGGTTTTAAAGGCGTTCTGGGCTTGACCTCCAATTCTGCCTCTACCGGACTCAGCGGAGCTCTGATAGATTCGAGAGTGCTACTTCTAGAATTGGAGGTGCCAATTTCAGATTTTGGAGTACTCTTAGGGGTGGGAGTTGAAGACTTTTCATAAGTAAGCATCAACACAACCGTCATTTAAAGAAAACAGTCTATCGTCCTCTCCAACATAGGATCTCCAACATAGGGATCTATTGTGATTATAGCCCCCAGGTTTGGGTGTCAAATGACAACAAAAGAATATCAGTTGAAACTCTCACAAACAATATCAAACTAGTGTTGCATTGCATGATCTGAGAGAAAGCATAGCAACTGGAGAATAATGCAAAATACAGAATCCAGAAGCATCGTAAGGAAGGAGGGCATTGAATATCTAAATGATTGCCCGAAATGAATCACAGAGAACCCGATAAGAGGACTGGTTTTCGTTGTAAATGTTTGAGTGCAGAAGTGGTTTCCATTGTAAATGTTTGAGTGCAGCAATGGCTTAGCCATCATCCACTTCTGTAACATTCATTGCATGCAAGCTTCCAATTGTAGGTGGGACAAATATATTGCATGCATGCTTCCAAGTGACTGTGGGAAAAAGACACGGCATTTCACATAATAATAATTAATTATTCATATATGATGATTCATATCAAAGTGTAGATTGTTGCTTGAGCCATGTTATTCTACCTGGCCATACATGTAAATCACATATTGCCCTGTGCACCTTCTGAGGCATGTAACGACTGAAAGTTGGTGCTCTGCTATAAACAAGTGTAACAAGTGAAGGGTGGTGCGCCATGCAACATAAGCGAGGTTGTTCCTTGAAAATAGGAAATAGAACATGTTAGTAATCTCATTATCCCCACAAAGTTTAGGCAATATTTAAAGATAGTTCGCAGGCATGTCATGCATACTTACAGGCCAGTAGAATACCTCTGAAATCAGTATGATATCATTCCATAATGCAGAAGAATTAAGATGGTCAAATACTAGTAGCAATCATTTCCATAATCATGATAATAATAGATACAATAGTAGTGGTAGAGTGTGGCCTTGCCTTCCTACCTCGGGCAAGCAAGAAATACCTCGCCCTTTTTTAGATGAGGTTAGTTTTCGGTGATGGGGCTATTTTATGCTTATGTCGAAGGAGAGGCGAAGGAGTAACTTCTGATACCATTTTTGTCGCAATGGCCAAGCAGTTGCTCAAATTCAGAGACACATACAACGCCGATATAAAATTATAGTTAATTGATCCATATGGTGTAGAGTATGGAGGAAACCATGTTTACCTTCATTCTCAGGTTTTGAGAAAATCTGAATGCACCTTATGTAGATCGATTGGCAGTAGTGTAAATTCTAACCTTGTACAATATCTACTGCAAACTGATATTCAGAAAAGAACAGAAAAGATGCAATGGC
>SNQJ01S0072301.1:16067-34802 GCA_010110895.2 Picea sitchensis
CCCCCCTGCGCGCCCGGCGCAGGCACTCAGACACTACTACTCATGCAAAGAATATAACACATACCCAACAAGTAGGTACCCCAGTCCGAACTGTATCACTCCTCTTTGACTAAGCTCCGCAGATTGCTCGATGGGCAAACAACTAATTTAGATTGGGGAGATCGAGGGGAACGCGTGTTTCTGAAGAAAGAGCCATTTGATCGAGTTGATCTGTAACTATGGAATGGTGATGGACAATATGAAAAGCTTATAGCTTTCCCCCTGAGATCAATAGATTATATTTCCTTTCTATCGTTATTACACCACCCAAACCATTTTTTTGGTTGCAATTTTGTTTTGATGGATGAAAAAAGTGAGCAATAAAAATATATAGTAGTAAAATAGAATATCACGGAAGCTAGCATGCATTGATCACATGAATTATTATCAAATATAACTTGAGTTAACAGCATTATGGCATGCATTCACATAAATTCTTATCAAATATAACTTGAGTTAACAGGCTTATGGCAGAACAATTGGGTTCCATGAGGGTTATTTCAAGATCTAAATAGGTGGCTTAAAGTACGCATGTGTGACTCAAGGTGATGGTTGTCGTTATTCAAGAATTGTGTGACTCAAGGTGATGTTAGTCGTTATTCAGGAATTTTGCGAGTTGCAGAAACTGCTCAGAGATGTCAGAGAATAGTATAATTTACTAGGAAAGGAGGATTTGGTGTGTACTGCATTGGTGCTTTCTGTAGTCAATTTTATTTTGCGCACAAGTTTAGGAAACTATGCGTCAGGGAATACCAATGCCTATTGTCATCCTTCAACTTTATTCATTTCTTTGAAATTTTGATTCACGAATAGTTTATTAGTTCATTTTGTAGGTCGCAGGTGACTATAGTTCCTGTCCAAGCAGATTTCTTTAGGTCATTTAGTTAGTAAAAACATTTAAACTCAAATTCTAAATCCAATACATTTTTCATTTTAAATCCAATACATTTTTCATTTTAGAGCTTGCGTGGCGGCAGGGACTACGCTGCCATACAGCACTTGTTTTAAATAGAAGCTAATCACACATTATTCTACACAATTTCCTCTAATCCACTTCTAAAGTGTCGAATATGATGGCAATAAGACATCGAATTTGCAAATTGAAGTATTTTTTTAGTTGATAAGATATTTAATAAAATAAAGTATTTTAATGCTGGAAATGGACGCTCTGGGTGCTTCACAGTGTCTCTGCGGCTAGGGTTAAACCCTAGCCGCCCTCCCCTCTGCAGCTCGGCCTCTTGGCCGCAGCTGCTCTCTCGTCAATGGTCGCAGCTCCCTCTTCAATGACCGCAGCCTCATCAATGGCGGCTTCCTCTCAGCTAGCCATGCGTGGTTCCTCTCCAACACGGTTCCTCTTCAATGGCGGCCCTGTCGAACACGGTTTTGCAGATCAGCTACGCGCGGTTCCTCTCGCCCCCGGCCCTTCGGGTAGCGTCCCAACTTCCTACAGTGAGGTTGTTAAATCAGAAACCTCAGCTCGCTCCTTTCCATCAGTCTCGTGCTCGGTTAAAGAAGCTCCAGCGATCTCTCTTCTCATGGGCCAGGAAGCTGAAGATGAGGAAGTTTACTTTCGGGAAAATGCTTTAATCTATCGGTTCAATGGTCTTTGGCCGCGGCTTGTGGATCTCAATGGCTGGATCTCAGCCCACTGGAAGCCTCTCATCAAGGAAGATTTGTTCATTCACCCCTGCTCGAAGGGTTTCTTCATTGCAGAGTTTGATCTGGCAGCAGATCGGGATTTGATCCTAGCCTCTTGCCCTTGGTTTTGGGGAAACTCAGGTTTGTGCATGATGGTATGGACTCCTTGCTTCAATCCTCTGACTTTTGTTCTTTCCTCTGCTCCAGTTTGGGTCAGACTCCCGAATCTTCCCTTGCATTTTTGGGGCGAAACTTCTCTTCGAGATATTGGATCAGCATTAGGAAAGTTTTATTTTGCAAGCAAAGAAACTAGAATTCATAGCACCACTTCATATGCTAAAATCTGCGTGGAAATGGATTTTAGCAAAGGGTTTCCAGCAGAAATTATTTTGGGTTGCAAAAACTACACCTGGACCCAAAAGTTAGACTATGAAAGAATCTCACTGCGTTGCAAGGCTTATTTCGAAACAGAGCACATAGCAGCTCAATGCACTAAGGGAAACAGGAAAGCGGGAAAACAACAACGCAAATCAACCTGGTGGGAAGGCTCCAATGAAGATCATCAACTAATTATTACAAACACCCGAAAATATTCTTTAGAACCAGACCCTCTGAGCCTTGACTCCAAAGGCACGTCTACTCGGGAGACACCGTTGAATCATTCCAAGAACGTCCCTCAATCGAAGAGTAAAGCTTCAACTTCTCTTGATCCGGGAATAGAAAGTATTAAGGCTTCAGACACTCCTGATACAAGAATAGAAAGCAAAGTTCTTTTCAGCCCCCCACCTCCTTCAAGTTGGGCAGACGAGGCCGATAAAGACGATAAAGATGAAGCAACATTGGCATCACCAAAGAAAACAAGTCCCCCGGATCAGGAAAATATGGGGATAATTGAATCAACAACAACATCACTACCTGCCAAAGAAGGTTGGACAACAGTTGAGAAGAGGAAAAAGACACCACCAGAAACACAACCAATGATGACCAGAAGTCGATCCGGAAAGAAAAAATAATCAAGAGCTTCTTTAGTCAACTATTAGGCCGTCAATTTGTTTGAATTTATTCATGTAAGGAATCATGGAATGCAGTTTACTTGGATAACTGGAAACATAGGAAAGGGAATTTGAACTCCGATAAGATAAATTGGAAACTATACTTGGGATTTTTTTCTTCTATGTACTTTTTTCAGGCAAGGCCGATGATCTTTTATCAATACAATCATAACCGTTTCTGTTAAAAAAAAAAAAGATATTTAATAAAATGGATTAATACTATAAAGGTGCAATAGCTTCAACATTTTTTAATTTTACACTACTTGCTTAAAGAACCTACGTGGCTTGGCAATGGGAGGGATTACTTGGTAATTTAACTATGTCCGTAAAAAATTGTAATTTCAAAATTGTAATTTCAAAGTAAACACATTCTCATTGAGCAAAGAAAAATCGATATCAACAAAAGAGATATGAATTAGCATTGAAAGGACCCTTTCTTCTTCTACCAAGGTAAAGTAAGAGGAATCCAAGGATGAGGATCGAGGTTTATAAGAAACGCCACTCAAGCAAGGAGAAACATTGTATTCATGAATAGAAATTGAAGATGCCTTCAATCGAGACATGTGACCTATGAAAAATGATGGCAAGAAACTTGTCAACATACGAAAACATTGCATAAACCTTCCATATAAGGTGGGGAACTAATATGGCTGTGGGTTCACTCATGACCCATATTTATGTTCGATCCTTGATCATGTGGGATACTTGTCAAACTACTTGTCTTTGGCTCATGCTGAAATAAAGGATCGCATCCATCATCCTAATAGAATCAATATGGTAAAGGAGATTGTTGTGAACATAATTAGAAAGTGTAATCTAAGAATTCAACAATGTAGTGCATAAGCATATGAATGTGCAAGTGAGTATTTAACCAAACATTTGCAAATTAATTGTAACATAGATTGGATTCATATATGTGAAATTAAGTGAATGAATGTAAACACGTAAGTATCTAACAAAAATCCATTGAATAATCAACAATTGTAATCATGCAACCAAATACAAAAGTATTATTCAATTGTATAATTTCTATTGCAAGTAGAAATATCTACAAAATTAGTGGAGATCAAAATGTTGTGAGAGAATAGTGTAGCTTAAGTCATGTACGAGGATGACTATGGAGAATGATCTAGAAACATAAAGAATTACTTTATCCACTTTCCAACCTATCTTATTACTTTGTAAGTACGATGATACATAATAACATTGAATGATCAAATGCATTAATAAAGGTGGGCCTTAATGATCATCCGTGTACACAATGGACAAGGACAATTGATCTGTAATCCCTGGATCATCATCATGTTGACTTTGGTGCAATTTGATAAATGGCTTAAAATCTAGATTGACCTAATCAACTAATTTGATCACTCAAATGGTTGGTTTTATCAAACCTCTAATATGTGATATGTTGTTGGTGTGGATTAACAAGTTGTCACTAAGATGGCATACCAAGTCATTCATTGATACATTTTATGTGTTTTGATTGTGCTTATGATAAGTGGATCAAGCATTGGTGTTGGAATATCAGTGCACTAGAGATTAGATATTCTCCATGTGCAAGGAATTGGGTGTGATGAGGAGCAAGCATTGATTGCATGACAAGGTAGCACAATGAGCTCTAAAGTTTGGACGCACTACTATTTTGGTGCACTAAAGTTTGAAAGGGGTCTAACTTGACCATATGCATGTTGACGCAAACATTAGTCATCCCCTAGATAGTAAAGGGCCCCATTGTATCAAATGTAAAAGTATAGATCCCCATCACATCAAAATTTGATGCTAATGAAGAAAAATTAGGCATTATCCAACATATGAGGAAAATTTTGTTGCACCCACTCAAGTGTGAAATAGTTCATTTATGTGACGAAATACCTTACATTGATGATCCTATAGAGTTTGGTATCATTGTGGTGATTTTTCCATGTCATCTTATACATGACCTAATCTAAATCTAATGGCACATGGAACTCTATCTATATATCAACTTGAGGATTAGGTTATGTGGTTCCCTGTTAAATTATTAGAGGATTTAAAGGCCATGGTTGTGCACAAACTAACATCAAAACAAAATCCCTTTAAAGAAGTGCAATTGTGATCTTGGGAAGAACTTTTGGAATTCTGTAGGATCAATCCTTAATGGTGAGGATGATCTTTATAGCCATTCATGATAGATCAAATGTTGCCCCATATGAATGGTTTACTTGTTAGTACATCATGAGTGTATATCAACATAGGAGTACCACATAAAAATGGTTGGATTATTAGTACATCACAAGTGTAGGTGCTCATCACAAGGGTACCTCGTCCTAAAATCAGTTGATCACATACTGGAACCTGCATTGGTATATGACACCCAATGGTCTACCTTGGAAAACTAACCAATGGTTGTGGATGGGGCATGGTATTCAAGTTGAGGTGTTTGATTGAGTCCATTGTGATTAGGTTCTTGTAATTCCCATTATCAATGATGAAATTAGGAGGTTGGCCTTTAACACAAATATTTGGTTGAAAGAGGAGTTCTTTCTCTTTGCTTGGATCTATGGGACCTAATAATTTTGTAGTGAGAACTATGGAAGGATTTGCTTTCAAATTAGAATCAATGATCGAAGTCTTGCATGATGGTGTAGAATGGGATTCTAAAGTCATCGTCATGACAACCTTAAGTAGACACCACTTTTTATTCAAGGTTGTATTATGTGGACCACACCATTTGTCTTACTACTTTTTCTATTTGTGTAGATTGTGTGACCGTCCTTTGTTAGGGAAAATAGTTCACCATATTGCATAATGTTTTCCCAACCATGGTTAGCCAAATTTTTCTTCCACTACATGTCACGGTCACTAGCATCGCCTCACTAATCATCCTAAGCATTTTAGTGTATGTATTCCATACTTCGTACTTTTCATACACACCCTTTGGAAGTGGGTGTATAGAGTATTTATCATGCACTCATCACACACAACCTATTCATGGATGAGAATAAGGGCCTTGCGCTTATCTTTGTGACACCTCGTTTGTGTTGGATTACTTTCCTTTGAGTCACCTTATCTTAGACTAGGTGGATGATTCCAATTCATTCACGTAATTTCCAGATCTTTTATAAGGTCCCATTCAACTTTATCTACTTTGGTTTTGGTCTTTTTCTTAGAAAATAATATATCTAACTACTAGATTTGTGTACAAATTTCAACACTGGAACTAGGTCAGTGTTGTTGAAACAACATCGGTAATAAGTAAGTATATTTAAACATCATAATTATTTCATTAATATTTCCAACATATATTCATAGTTGTCGACCAAATGTTAATCTATTGATGTTGTGTCAAGTCATGTGGCATCTTTTGCATGTCGTCATTTTTTCTTGTGGACATTGGGATTCCAATGTCCCGTCAATTCCCATCAAGCCATGTGGCATATTTTTCATGCCATCAATTTTTCTTATGGATGTTGGAATTCCAATGTCCCATCAATTCCTATCAAGCCATGTGGCAAGTTCTTCTTGACCTCAATTTTCTTTATGGGTGTCAAAATTTTGACTTCTTATCAACACCTATGGTATAGCAAGAAAGTCGAGCATGAGTTGGCCTATCAAAAATATTTCCTCAATAGACAAAAATCCAATGTCATAAGTGACATTCAAGCTATGTCGTTAACTTCAAGTGTGTCGGTTATGTGTCAATCAACCATCAATAGGACATTGAAATTCCAACATCCAAAGGCCTTTTTAAAAATAATAATAATAGTAATAATAATATTTCACTTTCTCATGTGTGTATTGAATGGAAACAAGTGAAGGATATTATAGAGTTTAAAGTAATTTTAACAATAGTAATAAAGTCTCCAAACTCCCTACTTAGTGTCTACAAGGCACTTGCCTATAGATTGTAATGGATTAGGATCCCACTACTTTGAGTAAAAAGAAGACAAAAATGCTAGTAATATTAAATTCTTAAAGTAAAAGTTGTCATTCCCGTTTATCTTTCTTTTTCTGTCCTTTTACTTAAATTTATAACATTACCATTAATTGTTCCAAGATGTTTGAGTGCTTCCAACCTCATTGGACTTCATAAGGAAAAATTAAAGTTTCACGTTCCATTCATCATTCAGTGGACTTAATAATTTTTTGGATTGGCAAGATTGTAGTTTTTTCAATGGATTCTATCATGATTGAGAGTATGGGATTGGTAGTTAATAAAAAGCACCAAACCCTCTATGTGCCTTGCTGATGGTGGTGATGATTTTTCAACTCCTATGTCATGACCTTTGCAAAAAATTTCCCTTCACTCAAGCCAAAATCATTGATTAGGCATCTAAGTCAATACCTTAACATCCAAACAATCATTGATGTGACCTACAGGTCCAGGTGGAAATGCAAACATATGCTTGATTGATTACATTTACGTTTTTGGTCATTCATGGCCATTATAAATTTTCTTAATTGTGATATAATTTAACCCTCACTCTTTTATTTGAGAGCTCCCTGAAATGGGAGTGTAATGTATTATAAAATGTCAAAATATCAAAATTCATATTTGATGCCATATGAGGTGTCAAATAAACACCATAATCATGGCCCATGAAATGATTGAAATTGTGGGACTTAAAATGACAGTAGACACATGTTTTACTTCCAACTATTTGAATGATGTTATAATTCTCGACCACGGAAAGTAACACTTGATGACTAAATTGTTGCAACAACTAGAACACATGGTTATATGTATATCTATGTCTCTAAGTATCTTTAGATAGATAGCTAGTAAATAAAACTCACTTCTCATCAAATGCATATAGAACAAAAAAAACTCATTTGTTGCAAAAGAAGGATTTCAAAGAGTGTAAAAGTTGTATAATTCTATGGTTCATACATTTATCATCTAGGGTAAGAGTATGGTAGAGTATGACTCGGAGGATTTTGATGTAAAGTCGTGTTCAAGCTTGCTTCTAGAGCTCGAGCGAGTTGTTCATCATTCTCCCCAGGCTCTTTTAGACTACTACCTAATGTTGAAACAAAAATAATGAGTAATTAGCAATATATTACTTGAAAAATCACCATAACATTAGGTGCCCAAACTTCATGTGCTAATCTTATAAAGGCTAAAGGGATAGCTAATTGTAAAATAGTTAATTGAAATCCATATGTTTGACAATTAACTATCCCACTAGTTTTAAATTGTATAAATCGTTTTCAATAAAGCATTATCCTTACCGGACTAAACATGTAAAGTGTTCTTTAAAGGATAAAAAAGGCTACAATTGATTCTTCATCATATTTAGTACAATGCCACATAAGAACTTGAATATGCAATAATTGACATTTATTTTCATGAGAAAATATAATTGTCCCCAAAAAAGCCTAGGAGGAAATAAAAAGGGCTTTTTAATCAACAAAATGAGTTGAAACATCTCTACCATGTTGTCAAGTAGCATGCCATCCTTATACGATTCTTCACCCAATGTATCCAACTCAACAATGATCTCATCAAAATCCTATGTAACAAGTGAAAGCTCCTCCTTAGGGTGAAAAACATTTTATTGTACATGATAAAATTATGGTTCTTCGAAATGGTATAATTTCAATTCTTAACAATAAATAGCTTTTATGGGGACTTGTTTGAAGGCTCATTACTATGAAAGTGTTGACCTTAATGGGAAATGCTAATACAAAAGGCCGAAGCCCCTTTCATCAATCAATGGAAATTGTGAATTTGAATGAGGAATTGAGGCCCATTGTTGTGAATGGCTAAACAAAGTTTAGGAGGCTTTTGTTTGATGACAGACTAGTTAAGGAAAAATTAAAGGGACAACACAACTTTCCAAGACCTTATACCCTTTAGAACTTGTTAACACACAATCTTGTCCCCCAACCTATTTCATGATAAATTTTAAGCATGGGGTAAGTTCGAGGACATTTTCCAATAAGGAATACACAAAACTAAGGGGGAGATTCATATTCCTTAGCAAGTCATGACAATAACAAAAAGACAGGTTTCCCCATTAGATTCAATGGGTTGAACTCTTTGTTTCATTTTCCAGGGTTAGCATATGTTAAAGTAATGGATCATTATGAATCAGATAGATTAGACCTCCGCTTCAAGATGGAGTTGGTAAATTTTCTAAAGGTTTTAGTGAAATAGATGTCCAAATCTTTGTGGTCATATTGCAATCTAGTGTAGTCATCAAGGTTTTTGGCATGCTAAGGATAGTGCCCAAGGTTGGCATTTCTTAGGATTCTAGAGAATGGGGATTTTGAAGGCATTCCAACCTTGGCATCAAATTTGGAGAACGGAAAAGAGAGGAATTTCTTAATATATTCTTTGTCAAAGTGGCATATCTTATTGTTTTGGTAAGTAAGTCATCCTTCATTTCTGACCAATATGCTTGGTCTACTAAATTTATACTTTACTTATGGTTTGGGAGTGATTAAAAATTTGCATTTAATTCTATGGAGGACTCATGGTGAGCATGAATAATAGGAGAAGATCATTGTTATTTGACACATTCTAACATCATTTGGGTTTGTTCCGGAAAAAAAATTTGGGGGTGAGTTACAACCTAGGTGCCATGAAGTTTGAGATTTTGAGGCAGCAAGACAATTCAAAAACAACAATGATGAACTTTGGGACAACAATGTTTAGCAAGGGCACGTGCTTTCATTGGCATATTCATGATCTCATAGTAGAACATAGAAAATTTGAATATGAGATCCAATGTTATAGGATGTGTTGAGGCCGACTCAACCAAATAAATATCTTGACAAGCAACCAATGTAAAAAAATGGCAGTTTCCAACACAACCTTGATGTAATCATTATTATCTAGCTTTCAGGAGTAGCCTTAGCACTCATGCTTTATTTATGTTTGTGACCTACTATATTTTATAGTCTCATTGACCATTATTTTAATAACAATGAAACATGGGCTTCTTAAAATGGTAAGTAGAGGTTAATTCAAATAGGGTGAGATTAAGTGCATAAAAACTCATGGTTGGAGGAAATACATCATTCAAAATGGAAACCTAACACTACAAGAAAGGATAAGTGGGTTCAATATCCTAATGTGACAAATTAAATCTTGAAACAAATCAGTTTAGAGGTTGGATTATTCATGGCTCGGGTATCTATTAGTGTATTGTAGTATGGTATGTGGTGATAATGGAATTTAAATATATGGAAAATGAAGAGCTTCTGTCAAGAGTTTCCTTTTTTTCTATTATATAAATAATATTAAATATTTATTTTTTTAATTGACATTCATTTCCTTTTAGACTTGTAGATGGAGTTCATCGATCCTAATTTGTTGAATGGATGGAGCCAGAACTAGGAGTCAGGCTTGTCCTCTATACGAGCATTTTTTTGGTAAGCATCCACAAGAGCACATATATTCACCTATGGTTGAACGATAAATCAAATAAGCTCAACAAAGTTTCTATGAGATGCCAAAGCAAGGTCTCGGTATTTATGTTGTTACATACAACACATTGATGGATGGACTTTGCAAAGTGGCTAATCTCCTTAGTTTTTCCAAAAATGAAAAAATAGTCATGTCCCTGATATTATTGCATATATCACTCTCGTGGATGGACTCGGCAAGGAAGGCACACTCTAAGAGGAAAATAAATGGTTGGATGGGGTAAGCAAAGAAGGCACTCACATGGATGGACTAAGCAAGGAAGGCACACTCTAAGAAGAAAATAAATGGTTGGATGGACTAAGCAAAGAAGGTACCCTTATGGATGGACTAAATAAGAAAGGCATACTCGAGAGACAAATAAACTATTGGATAAAGTATTAAAAAAGGTTTGATGTTGTTGTGACAATTTATTAGTAAACAACAACCTCCATAAAGAAAGAAAAATTGCATGAACCAGATAAGTATTCCAAAAAATGACAAAAGAGTGTCATCTTGGGGTTATTACATTTCATTTCATTAATTATAGTGTTTAAGCAAGGAGGGAAAAATATGAGCCATAAAGCATTGCATGAAATGTCTAAAGGGGACACAATCTCATTCGATCATATTTTCCTATATTTATGAACACTCTCTCTAGTGATGGTAATTTCATCTACAATGTTTAGTTGCTTCCTCTCAATATTATTGCTAGAATAGCTGCAAATTTGCATAATAGTTTTAGTTACTTACATATAATAAGAGAAACATGTTTTGTACTAGATTAATTATTAAACTACAAGGTCGTTACACGGAATTCCCTTATATTATGTAATATTGTTATAATCATATGAATGAATCGGAATATTTCCTCTCCTTCATAATTGTGTCATTCTTTATCTCTAGATTTCAATGTTTAACATGGTATTAAATATAATTAAATGGTCTACCTTGATCAAGTTATCACATACACAATGGTCTACCTTGGAAAACCAACCAATGGTTTTGGGTGAGGTATGGAATTCAAGTTGAGGTGTTTGATTGAGTCCATTGTAATTAGGTTCTTGTGATTCTCATTATCAATGGTGAAATTAGGAGGTTGGCCTTTAACACAATTATTTGGCTGAAAGAAAATTATTTCTCTTTGTTTGGATCTACGGGACCCAAGAATTTGTAGTGAGAACTATTGAAGGGTTCTTTCGGATTAGAATCAATGATCGAAGGCTTGCCTGATCACGTAGAATGGGGTTCTAGAGTCATCACCATGATAGCCTTAAGTCGACATGAATTGTTATTCAAGGTTTTCTTATCTGTACCACACCATTTGTCTTATTATTTCTACTATTTATGTAGATTGTTGACCTTCCTTTGTCAGGGAAAATAGTTGAGCATATTTCATAATGTTGTCCCAACCATGGTTAGCCAATTTTTCTTCCACTACTTGCCACAGTCACTGGAATTGCCTCATAGATCATGCTAATCATTATAGTGTATGGATTTCACACCTTGTACTCGTCATACACACCCTTTGGAAGTGGTTGTAATCATGCACTCCTCATACACAACTTGCTCATGGATGAGAATAAGGTCTATGTGCTTGTCTTTGTGACACCTTGTTTGTGTTGGACTACTTTCCTTTTGAGTCACCCTATCTTAGTCTAGGTCAATGATTTCAATTAATTCATGTGATGTTTAGTATTTATATAAGGCCCCCTTCACCTTTATATACTTTGGTTTTGGATTTTTTCTTAGAAAAGAATATATCTAACTACTCGATTTGGGTAAAAATTTCAACATTGGAATGAAGTTAGTGTTGTTGAAACAACATCGACAATAAGTAAGTGTGTTTCAACATCATAATGATTTCATCAATATTTCCAACATCAATTCAGAGCTATCAACCAAACGTTAATCTATTAATGCCCTGTCAAGCCATGTGGCATATTTTTCATGCCCTCAATTTTTCTTATGGATGTCAGAATTCCAATGTCCCATCAACTCCTATCAATCCATGTGGAAATTTCTTCTTGAGTCACCTCAAATTTCTTTATGGATGTCAAAAATTTTGACGTCTTACCAACACCTATGTTATAGCAAGAAAGTTGAGCGAGGGTTGGTCTATCAAAAATATTTCCTTGATAGATAAAATTCCAACGTCATAAGAGGCATTCAAGCTATGTCATTAACATCAAGGACATTGGTTATGTTTCAATCAAACATCTGTAGGACGTTGAAATTCCAACATCCAAAGGCCTTTTTTTAAATAATAATAATAATAATATTTCAATTTCTCATATGTGTATTGAATGGAAACAAGTGAAGGATATTATAGAGTTTAAAGTAATTTTAACATTAGTAATAAGGTCTCCAAACTCCCTAATTAGTTTCTACAATGCACTTGCCTAGAAATTGTAATGGATTAGGATCTCGTTGTATTGAGGAAAAAGAAGACAAAAATGCTAGTAATTACTAGTAATATTATATTCTTAAAGTAAAAGTTGGCATTCTCCTTTATCTTTCTTTGTCTATAATTTTGCTTAAATTTGTAACATTACCTTTAATTGTTCCAAGATGTTTGAGTGCTTCCAACCTCATCAGACATCATATGGACAAAGTAAAGTTTCACGCTCCATTCATCATTCAACAAAGTTAACAATTTTTAGGATTTCGAGATTGGCAAGATTGTAGTGTTTCCATTGGATTCTATCATGACCGAGAGTATGGGATTGGAATTTAATCAAAAGCACCAAGACCTCTATGTGCCCTGATGTTGGTGGTGATTATTTTTCAACTCCTAGTCATGACCTTTGCAAAAATGTACCATTCACTCAAGCCAAAATCTGATCCAGGTGGATATTGGTGGCCACCCACCTATTCCAACTAGCTCCTCGTGTCTGTGTTTTATTCAGCACGTCTTTCTATACTAATTTATAATTGTAATTTCTACACTTTTGGGGTTGTCTGAAGCCTCACACATTTTCTAGGTGGATATGGGTGGCCTCTCCCCTAATTCAATTGGATTATTTTGTATGTTTTCATGTCAACACATCTTGTTGTACTTTCAGGGTTGTTTTGGGCCCCTAAATGTTGTTTTTTTTACTCGCCACAGTCAAAATGTGGACAGAGTCACAATCTAAAGGAGGAATGTGTATTTCTCCGAAAGGCCTTTCCGACGGGCTATCACGCGCCTAAAACGGATGTTGTATGCAAAAGTTGTGACCCTAGGAAGTTGAGGTACCAAATTACACCAACTTACCCATAGGGCTCACATGACTTTTTGCGTTTCACCTTCTAGGGTTAGGTTTTTGGATGTCTAGGGTTTTGGCATTCATGAATAATATGAAAAGGTCCTCTGGAGCCTTATTGTAATCCATTATTCTCAAACGGATGTGCGTAGAAACCACATCTCTTCTCAGAGATAGCTACCACCATTCGAGCAAGTTTCAGTTCTACAGTTTTATAGTTTCAACCTATTTCTTTATTTAATAGAAGATATTGTTCACTGGATATTTGTGTTATTCTTCCTATCTCTGTGTTTATTGTATTGAGTCTATTAATCAGTTTGTTCCGCTCCTAAATCCAGAGCAGTGGTATCAGAGCAGTCTTCTCTTCATTTATTTTTCTTCGTGCATGTCCCCAACAAGGTCTGGGTACAAGAAGTTGGGACTCGAACCAATCGATCCATTACCAAATCGGTCACGTTGAGCCTGAAAAAAACCCATGGGAGTGGAAATAAAGATGATGGAGCAAGAGATCCTATTAAAATGTTGCTTGAGGAAGCCCTCGCGCGACAAAGGAACGAAATGATAGACAACTTCACACAAATCCTTCGACGGTTGCCCACAGGAGAAGCATCTTCATCAGGCGGCCATGCAACCCACTTCAAGGTACAGGTAAATTTTTATATTCCATTATTTGAAGGACTGATAGATGCAGATGTTGTAGATAAATGGTTGAATCTGCTTGAAGGATATTTTTCGGTCCACAATTTTTCCAATAGGGAAAAGATCACTTTTGCACTCCTCAAGGCCATTCCCCATGTTAAAGACTAGTGGGATACTTACTCTAAGCAAAGGGTCGTGGAGGAATCTACAATTTTTGTGGTGGCCCCTACATGGGATTCCTTCTGGGACGCCATTAAAGAACAGTACTACCCTGTTGGAAGCTACGAGGACCAGTACACTAGATGGACCACCCTACGTCAAGAAAGGGACCAGATAGTACCAGACTTCACCAATATTTTCCATACCCTATGCACCAAAATGGGTATCAAATATTTTGAGCATCATCTGGTGCTCAAATACCGCGGTTGTTTGTTTAGATACATTCTAATGGAAATGGAGTTCCTAGACATCGCCTCATTGGGCACAACTTATAGATACATTGTCAATATTGAGCAGAAATGACAAGAGTTTGGATCTGCAAACTCATCATAGTCGAAGCAGGGCAAAGGAAACCCCAACCCACACAGCAAGGGACCAAGTCGAGATGGCCACCCTCAGGACATTCTGTCCAAGCCGCAATACAAGAAGGGCAACGAGAAGATGAAGAAGGACACGAGAAAATGGTGTGAGTACCATAAAATTCCTTGGCTCCAAGCAGTCCCTCATGGTCGAGCTGAAGGCTTCTGAGTCGGAGGTTGATTCTGATTCCAAGTCAAATCATGAAGGAGGGAAGTGGATTATCGATGTTGAACCTAGTTCCACGGTCGCTACCACCAAATTCCATCCAAGTGAACCAGAAGAACCAGAGGAAGGGGAACGCCTCTTTTACTCACAGATGTGGGTCAAGGGGGCTCTGATTCATTTCATTGTCAACAGCGATAGTGAGAAGAACCTAATTTAGCAGAGGTCGTCAAGCGGCTAAACCTGCCAATGACACTGTACCCACATCCCTACACCATCGGTTGGCTTCGTCAAGGAAGAGATCTATGTGTCATCCAACAATGTCGTATGCCCTATGGAATCAAGCCTTTCAAAGACGAGGTAATGTTTGATATTGATCCCCTTGAAGTTTGTGATGTTCTTTTAGGACAACCATATTCTTGGAAGCGTCATGTTGTGTATGAGTTTAGACCCCGCAGTGTTATTATTACTTTGGGTAGACAATTGTACAGGATCCCAGAGGTGGCACCGCCTACTGTTATTTCTTTAATCTCCGCTAAGAAATGCAGTAAGGTCATTTCACAGACCGGGAAGTTTTTCTTCTTTGTGATCTGTGCTCACAGTAAGTAGAAGGTTGTCGCCACATCTATGGCCTCTACACAACACCTCTCTTTGCAGCAAAAGAAAGTGGATGGGATCGTGGAAGAATACAGAGACATCTCCATATCACCTACAGGGGTACCGACACATTGCCAAGTTAAGCATCCAATTGATCTGACCCCCGGTGCACCTCTACCTAATGGACCATTCTATCGGTGCTCGCTGATGGAGAATGAAGAAATCAGACGTCATATCCAGGGGCTTCTTCAAAAGGGTCACATCTGACCCAACTCCTCCCCTTGTGGAAGCCCAATTGTAATGGTGCAGAAGAAGGATGGGACTTGGCGACTCAGCATTGATTATAGAGCCTTAAATAAAATCACAATAAAGAACCGCTACCCCATTCCCAGAATTGATGACCTTCTTGACCAACTCAAGGGGGAAAAGTTTTTCAGCAAGATTAACCTGAAGTCTGTCTACCACTAGGTTCCCATCAAACCAATTGATGTCTAGAATACAGCCTTCAAGTCTAAAGAAGATCTCTACAAATGGCTAGTCATGCCCTTTGGCCTCACAAATGCACCAGCCACTTTCATGAGGTTGATGGGCAATGTATTGAGACCCTTCACCAACTCCTTTATGGTAGTATATTTGGATGGCATCCTCATCTTCAGCAGAACGTGGGAGGAGCACATGCAGCATATCCAACAGGTTTTGAGCACTCTAAGGCAGCACAAGATTTATGCCAACTTGGAAAAATGCTCTTTTGGCATGAACAGGGTCCAATACCTAGGCTACATTGTTGATGTGCATGGGGTACATGTTGACCCAGCTAATATCCAATTCATCTGTGACTGGATGGCCCCGAACAGACTGACCGAGCTTCGGAGATTCTTGGGACTAACCAATTTTTATCGATGGTTCGTGTTGGGATTATCCCATATTGCATGGACCCTCAACCAGGTGAACAAGGGCGGTGGTAGGGCCAAGTTCATGTGGGGGAAGGAGCAGCAAAAAGCATTCGAAGATCTAAAACATTGTTTGTGCTCAACTCCAGTACTCTCCTTGCCCGATCTACAACAACCATTCGATATTGAGACCGATGCATTTGACTACGCTGTGGGCGCAGTTCTCACTTAGCATGGGCATCCGGTGGCATACCATAGTGAGACACTCTGTGATATTGTCCATAAATACTCCACCTATGACAAGGAAATGTATTCCATTGTGCAAGCCTGACGTCAATGGAAACATTACATTCTGGGGAAAGAGACGATCATACACACTGATCACAAGCCTCTGTAGTTCATACAGACACAAGGGAAATTGCAGAACGACCACCATCAGAAGTGGTCCACCTACCTGCAACAGTTCCATCTCAACATCAAGTATAAGAAATGTATCTCCAATCGTGTCGTTGACTGCCTCAGTTGACCTCTTGTGGCTGCACTTACCACTATGCTCCATTCCTATGGACATGAAACATCGGAGTGGCCCCAACTTTACCAGCAAGATCCGAACTTCGCCACCACATATCAACTCTTGGGTACAGGTGCCATTGTCACTTATTTTCACATTCAAGATGGACTCTTATGCCACCTGGTCCATCTCTGTGTTCCTACAAGTGAGTGTGAAAATCTGATTTAGGAATCCCACTACAGTCGGGTGGCGGGACATTTTGGCATAGAGAAATTTGTGGTCGTTCTTCAGAAACATTTTTATTGTCCAAAACTTCGACAAGACATCAACATGTATATCAGATCTTGCACTGTTTGCGCCATTGCCAAGTCGACCATCAAGAAGAAATGCTTATACACCCCTCTTCATATTCTCATGAAGTCGTGGGAATCCATCTCCATGGCTTGCATGTCTGGTTTGTCATCCACCAACCACGGAAATGAATGTGTGTTTGTGGTCGTTGATCAGTTTTCGAAGATGGCCATCCTCACCACCTATAATAAGAATGGCACAGCGGTCGATACTGCCAAGCTCTTCTTCGAACGAGTTTGGGTTCACTTTGGGATACCACAAACCATCATCTCTGACCGAGACAACAGGTTCCTCATCACCTTTTGGTCGATTCTTTGGTCTCTGTTGGACACCAAGCTCACAAAATCCACTTCTTTCCACCCCCAAACCGATGGCCAAACCAAGGTTGTCAATCAGATGATTGTGCAGATCCTACGCATGTACAATTCTAAGCATCCCCATACATGTGACGAGACTCTCCCATATGTCCAACACAGTTACAATAGGTCTCTCCATAGTTCCACAGGTCATAGCCCATTTCAGGTGGTTCTAGGATTCTAACCCTTGGGACCCATTGATGTTTCACTTCCTCTTGCCACCACACAGACAGACTCTTCCCCTGATCAGTCTGCAATCGACAAAGCCATCAGATTCATTGAGAGGATTCAGCACATCCGCCAACAGGTCCAAGATATTTTTCAGAAATCGAATGCTAAGTACACGCAGTGCCATGATAAACACAGGGTACCACACTAATTCCAGGTTGGCGACAAATTCTAGTTACATTTGCAGAAGGAGAGTCTCATCGGGCCCCATCGAAAGTTTTTCCCCCTTCGTTATGGGCCTTACACTATCACCAAGGTTGTGGGTAACAATGCTTTTGAGATCAACTCTCCACCCTTCCTTGGTCTGCATCCAGTATTCAATGTGGACACCTCTAAGATCATCGAATAGTTGACACCAACAGAGCTCAACCCTGACTGCCTGGAACAATCATCCATCGATTAGATAGTGGACACACAGGTCAAGGGCACTCACCAGCAGCAACTCCAACTTTATCGGATTGTCAAGTTAGGGAAACTCCTACACCAAGGAAAGTGGCTCACCCAGGGCCAAATCCAACAGAAGTTTCCTCACCTGATGAGGGAACTCAATGCAATGGAGACCATTGCTTCCTAAGGGGGGAGGATTGATCTAGGTGGATATTGGTGGCCACCCACCTATTCCAACTGGCTCCTCATGTCCATTTTTTATTCAGCACATCTTTCTGTACTGCTTTATAATTGTGATTTCTACACTTCTGGGGTTGTCTGAAGCCTCATACATTCTCTAGGTGGATATGGGTGGCCTCCCACCTAATCCAACTGGCTTATTTTGTATGTTTTCATGTCAGCACATCTTGTTGTACTTCCAGGGCTATTTTGGGCCCCTAAACGTTATTTTTTTTACTCATTGCAGTTAGCCTATAACAAAGTCACAGTCTAATGACGAAATGTGTAGTTCTCTGAAAGACCTTTCCAACGAGCTATCACACGCCTAAAACGGAGGTCGTATGCAAAATTTATGACCCTAGGAAGTTGAGGTACCAAATTACACCAACTTACCCATAGGGCCCACATGACTTTTGGTGTTTCACCTTCTAGGGTTAGGTTTTTGGATG
>SNQJ01S0072302.1:4999-15758 GCA_010110895.2 Picea sitchensis
TGTAATGAATTTGTATGGAAACAATTAATGACATGCTTGAATTTTATTCATGTTTCATATGCCAATTTCATTACAATAAGATAACGCCAAAATTTATCTTATGAATTGTTTTCTTTACATTGGCTTTAATGAGTGGTATGATCAAAGATCCATTGCTAGTTCAAAGATTACACATTCCACATGCTTTTGCATTATTCAACACTCATACCAATTTTATTAGTCCATGCCTCGTCACGAACTATAGGAATTGGTTAGAAATTGTGATGGGACTTAATAGCCCCTAGTATGTTTGATTTATTATCTTTATTTGTTAGAAAAAAAATGGTTTAAATAATACATAATCAAATAAATTTGTGACTATACACGTATAGTTTGTGCAGTTACCACTAACATCTTTCCTGCACAATTTTCCTTATCAGTGCCACAACTTCTGTAATTGTGGCATCAATTTTTCATAGTGGTAGCAATGGTTCATCATTCTCGGTACCAAATTAAGTTGAGTATCATGATCTATTTGAAGCTAATTTATGCCTTTAATTTTATCTTTCAGGACGCTGATTCAATTTTTTAGCCTTTAGATTTAGCCAAGATCAGCGTCCACACTTATAGTGATATGGATGATATGGCTTCTTTCTCTTCTTATTTGATCACAATCTTGAGTTCAGAGTGGAAGATAATTTCCTCAAAGATATAGAATCTAATTTTATAGTGAGGTAACGGAAAAGTAAATTTTGTAAAAACTCATATTTTAGCTTTAAATATCTTTATAAAGCAATGCTTCCTCCTATTGAATGTGTTTGCAGGTGGAGGAAAACATACCTATAAGATATACACGTCCAACTATTTCTCTCCAGTGACACTCGTCGATTCCTTATGTAAATTTTTCATATACTCAGAGCTATGGACATAGGTTGCATATGAGAAGTGTTATCCCCTGCCTAGGCTATCTACTATCATCCCCTTCCCAAAACTTGCAAGCTACATTAAATACAATTCATACTATATACTCATTTGTTGTATATTTAGTAATGATTAGAATTCTCATTTAGAACAGATAATTGTCGTTGTGTCCTAGGAGCATGATCGGTTATGCAACATTTTTTGATCGAAGGGCACAATATTTCTCATTGAATTCATTGAAATTAATATCTAATAATGTTCTATACAAAAAAAGAAAAGAAACCTGGCCTTGTCATGGTGGGTAAAGTTATTATTCAAAATGGAAATTGGAGTGGAAGTCGTGATTGCATCAATGAGCCCATCTACACAATTAGAGAGAGAGAAATGATTAACCGAGATGTGGCTTCATCTGAAAATTGAAACGCCATTTCCATCACAAGTTGTCCTCCACCCATAAAGGACTTGGGAGCTCCCAACCATGGTGTTGGCCCTTGACCAAGTTTTGGATATTCTTGGTCAGGTTTGACCTATTTTGGGATTTCGACAGGCTATCAAAGACAGAACGCAAATCGAAGAAGAGATCGCAGAATCTAGGACCCTTTTTATTTATTTTAGGGTTTTTGGCTTATGTAATGGGTATGGGGATGTCGTCCCATTGGTTTACCCATGTTTAGGCCCATTTTGTAATGTATAAATAAATGTCTAGGTGATGTAAGAGTAGGACGATATAGGCATCTGTGTGATGATGTGCTAAGTGCAAGTGATAGTTGTACATGCTTTGTGCATACTGTGTGAAGCTTGCAAGGCTAAGTGCAAGTGACTGTAAGAGATTGTGTAAAGGCTTTGTGTTGTAACCTAGCTTGGGGAAGGAGGATCTGGCGAAGTGCACACAGATATCCTGTCCTATGCGGAGTAGGACCTTATGGCTCTGTGCATGTATATGATTGACAAAAGATAATAAAGAAGACGAAGAGTTGGTGGACGTAGCCCCAGGCTGGGGGTGAACCACGTATATCCTGTGTTATGGTTGCTTTGTGCATCTTGATTATTTCTTTGTGCCTTTGATGTGATTTATGCTTAGTTTTGTTATCTTTATGAATGTTAGAAGCATCTGATATAATATCTTAGTGCTCGGTAATGCAAATAAATTCCAAATCTAATCTATTTATTTAGGCTAAGTGCTTACATGTGTTGAATCTTGTTGAATACTACGTTGCGCTGTAGACAAAGGTTAAGTACTAATGAATGACATCTACTAAGTGCTTTGTTAGAGTATTGTAATCACATATATGTGTCCCAACTAAGGTTGCAAACAGTGGAGTCCTGCAACCACCCCTGCCTCTACCTCGGGTGAGACTTCATTTACTTCACAGGTGTTACCGAAAGGGCCGGTAGTTAGGGTTTTATTGGTGCGTTGTTGAAGCGTTGAACCCTGGGTCTGCTCCTGTGCCAACAAATGGTTCTGTTGTTGGGACGTGAAACTTTGATTGTTGGGAACTGAGGAAAAGAAAGAAAGCTCTGTGCATAGATCTGATTGCTTTAGTGCACAGTGTTCTACTTGATTTACGAATTTATGTGTAAGAAAGGAGGAAGATCTGAAGAAAAGAGGTAAGATATGAAAGCTTTGTGCTCTGATAGAGGTAAGATCAGTGAAAAATTGTATTTAAAGAGGTAAGATCTGAAAGATTTGTGCTTTGACAAAGGTAAGATAAGTGTAAATTTTTGTTTCGAAAGTATGGATCTAGGTATATTTGATAAATTTTGTCCTAGCCTGAAAACTAGGGAACAGTTAGAAGAAAGAAGATTTGATATGAGTAGATCTGATAGAAACAATGAAAGATATGTTATTCCTATGCATAGAAAGAATTTTTGGACTAACAAGTGGATGCATGATCCTAGGAAGAATTTTCTACAGGTTAGTTACTCTGATCCTAGTGCGCAGTACAAGAAAGGTTGGGGATCATTTAAGAGAAAGAGAGGATTAACCCTTTGTTACAGTTTTAGAAGACTAGACCATCTTGCTAAGGATTTCCATGATAGATGACCTATTTGTCTTTGTTGTAAATCTATGGACCATGAAGTTCTGGATTTCCCTAGAATGATTGCTAAAATTGAAAGAATAAATATGGAACAAGATAAACATGAAAAAGACTCATAAATTAAGACCATGGCAGAACCCCAAAAAGAATCAGAGATTGTATTACTACAAATGAAAGAAATCTTGAATGATCACATAGATATAAACTTATCAGAGATATTAAAAGACAAAGAATGAATAGAAGCAAGAATAGGAGACTTCGACATAGACTGTGTTCTGGATGAGGAAACACAGGTGAATGTCATGACATAAATAACTTGGGAAATTTTAGGAAAGCTTGATATGATTCCCTCATTGGGAGGAATAATATTATTTAGAGGAAAGTAAATAACCCTATGTGGAAGACTTACCCAGACATCTATGAGTGCTCATGGCACTTTGGTAGAAGAAGAATTTGAGGTTGTTAAATTTATTGAGAACAACGCCCCATTTTCTATGTTACTAGGAAAAACCTACATTGAGAAAGATCAGATCCGAAGAAGACAAGAAGAGGAAGCTCTAGAATAGAAAAATCAAGAACTAAGAGACTTTATGGCTAAGAGAATAACACACTTACTGGAAGAACAAGAAAACCAGTCGAAGCTACTGAGGACCATAAATCTACCTGTCGAAGTTGAAAGAACACAAGCATACCTAAAACATCTTCCTGTACAAGAGAATAGAGCGCCTACCCCAAACAAAGAAGAAGTATTTGATTTGGACCTTACAAAATACCATCAACAACATGAAATTACTATGCCAATAGGAGATCAGAATCAGAATGGGAAGAGGAACCCAGTAACACAGATCACAGGGAAGAAGGCTAGAAAGCTCAACAAGAAGAAGGAAAAGTTGGAGAAATTATAGGAAGTTCCAGAGAAGACTTTGCAGAAGGAAGGTATCCATAATTTGAACTTCGTCGGAATATCAGAGCAACTCATATTGACACTTCTCCATAGCGGAGCGATATGACCGTTGGAGGCATTATAATTGTTAGATTGACGTTCCCAAATGGTTAGAACAACAGTTATGATCAGAAACTTCTCCATTGGACCATTGGGACAGTGCCGTAATGGACAAAAATGCATTGATGAAGGCTTCTTGTTCGTTGGAAGGATCTGTTACATCGTTGTCTACTTATTCCGTTGACTGTTGCAACCAACACACTTTCGTGAATTGCATCTGAGCCAACAAGAGAACTCATTGTTATTGTGTTTTTCTTATTAAGACCTTGCCATCCATTCTATTGCATTGAGAAATTGTTCATCATTCTGAGATATCCGATCTCGAGTGTGCATGTCAGACGAGCTCAACACTGTGGAAAAGTCAGTAGAGGAAATTTTAATCGACCTAATGGTAGAGAGAGTGATGTCCACAAGAGTTCAAGCCTCATTGACGTGAGGGGTGCAAGCCTCCTTGTCGACTGCTCGCGGATCCAGACCATCCCGAGTTGCATATGAGAAAAGAACCAAACATTGAGATGATTTGGAAGATGCGAAGTTAATCCCTTCCATCCTTCCCGAATGCATCCCACCTCTGGTCGGCGTGGTGAATCATGATAGTGACCCCAGGGACTTTGACTACACCTTGGTTACTGCGTACCTCCCGAAGGGGATATGCACAAGAAAGCCTCAGCCAGATAAGATCATGGCACTAAAGATCAACGAATTTAACCTAGGGGATCACAAGAACTTCAACATGCTTTCTCCTCACAGGTATTTGACTAGGATGAAGGGGAAGAAGTTGAGGATAATCCCCCAACCATGGACTATGGACCTCGCGCATTCCACCATCCTGAAAGTAATGAAAATACCCCATTTTGGAAGGCACCAGGAGGTTAACGCGTGCATTAAGCTCCTACTGTCGAGCTTCCATGGCAGTTATTTATGGCTAGACAGACACATCACCATCAATCCAACACTGATCCATCGGATCACTGGATTGAGTATGCAGGGACCAGGCCCACAAGACTTCTACCTAGGGAAGGCTGCATACCAAACCCTAGCATAGAAGATTAAAGATACATACGATGATATGGAGAAGGGGAAGCAAGGCTACAAGGTAGCCTCCATCCAGAATGGCGTAGTGCGCATTTCTTACCAGTTGATTGTTGTTAAGCTAGTCCAAAAGAATAGACCCATGCAGATCACATGGTTTGTTGTTGACCTCATAGGGAAATTCATGGAGGGGCTACAGATGAATTGGGAAAAGTACTTAGTGAACCAGTTATACCAAGACTCCACGAAGCTCAGGATCAGGGCTATGAGTTCCATTTTAGTTGGTTGACGATCCTCATCACGTTCAGAGCTTGGGAGATGCCGGAAGGTGAAACCTTCCCTAAACTAGAGCCATCTGAACCCTTAACCGCGAAGTTCACTTCGCTATGTTATTCAAGCGATATGGGAAAATAATGACAATCAAACACGGTGTTCCACACCTACTACCTACAGTTAAAGAGGGATATTGAGGTTGTCCCTCGTACAACGTCGAACACCCTGCACAGGTTCAGTCCATTTGTGAAGTTTCACGTAGACAGACATTTTATCTACATCATTGCGCATGGAGACGAACACAAAGAAGTACTATAGAGTTATTACAAACTCACAGAAGAGGATTTAGAAGAAATAACTAAGGAGTGGCCTGCAAAGCTCCTTGTCCTTGTTGACCCCGCATAATTATCCGACCCTGAACTAATCGAAGCCCGGTGATCACTCATGAAGGGAATGATACACCCAGAACTAGCAGAAGGAAAAATACAGAATAATTCTAGCAGCTAAGTAGTGCATCAGAAGAAACTGCTTCAGAATCACCTAGAGGAGGAGGTGATGACGAAGTAGATAAAGAAGAGAACAATGGAACATAAGATCAGTAGAAGCAAGGTGAAGTAACACCACCACAGAATCCCCCTGAAGACGAAGAGCCATCTCACAAAAGAAAGGTTTCTCCCATGAAACCCACATCGCGGAAGAAGTCAAAAGCTAGTAAGACCAAGCTGCAAACTGTGCTCACGCTCAATGACTTTGACTTCATCATCGTATTTGTATCGGATGCCTCAGAAGATCTTCTGCAAATAAATGAGGCTAAGCAAGAAACCATGTATGAGAAAATTAAAGCAGAACTATGAGGGGTACAACATGCCCTTCACACCAGCCACGAAGTGTCCACTACACCCCCTCCATAAGAAGAAATAGAGTTGGGAGATGAGCCTAACCAACTACGCAAACTAGTTGATGTGACTGAAGCCCACCTTCGTCGTGCATAGGAAGAAATAGAATAGGCCATAGTGGCCCTAAAGAAAGCATAAGAGGAAGTAATAGAGCAACGCAGGGTTGTGTAGCAGGAGAAGGTTTCCCTCCAAGAAAAATTTGAAGAGGAAAAGGTGCAGATCCAACAAGAGAAAGAACAATTTCTTGTGCAGCAGGTTGGAGTAAAATAAGCAATCAGCAGAGCACTTCGCTCTGTGACAGGCTTAGAGAAAAAGGAGGAAGACCCAGTGGAGCATCAAGTAGCACAGCTTGTTGAAGCCATCTAGCAGCTTCAACAAAGAATAACAAATCTAGATCTACGAACAGTACCAAGTACTCCACAGGATGTGTGAGACCAAAGAGAAGCCACTAATCAGAGCACAGTTGACTGGATTAGAGAATTATATTTGGAATGTCAACAACTTAGCAGTAGAAGTGCGCAGACTTATGAGCGACTTACTGAAGACCCTGAATTGAAGACACTGGATTCACAGCTCCAGGAGGCAAAGAAGTAAGCAACGACAGTATAGGCACAACTAAAGCTCTTGTCAGCAATTGAAAGAATGAAAAGATCTTAGGAACAATGCACTTCTCAACAATAGGTCCATACCATACAGAGAAAAGTCATGGAAGTGACTCAGAGGCTCCAGCCAGTCCAGGATGTAGCTTGCCAACTGTTTGAGGAGATTGAAGGACAAGGAGCAGTGCTAGAACAAGTAGTCACTTCAGTCGAACAATGCTTAGAGGGACCTGTGAACGAGGCATTTCTTCAGGAGTTTTCCGAGCAGGAGGCCTTGGAGCAACAACAGGTCGAAGCAACTCGAGTCAGGCTCAAGGATTTTGAAGCACAGCTACCCAGATCAGAGTGACTCATGATGAGTCACAGGTGAGTGTTGGGGGCCTGTTGGCCCTTGACCAAGTTTTGGAGATCCTTGGTCAGGTTTGACCTATTTTGGGACTTCGATAGGCTGTAACAGGTAATGAGTATGGATATGTCGTCCCATGGGTTGCCCATGTTTAGGCCCATTTTTCAATGTATAAATAGATGTTTAGACGATGTAAGAGTAGGACGATATAGGCATCTGTGTGATGATGTGCTAAGTGTAAGTGATAGTTGTCCATGCTTTGTGCATACTGTGTGAAGCTTGCAAGGTTGAGTGCAAGTGACTATAAGATATTGTGTAAAGGCTTTGTGCTATAACGTAGCTCGGGGAAGGAGGATCTGGCGAGGTGTGCACAGATCTCTTGTCCTATGCAGAGTAGGACCTTGTGTCTCTATGCGTGAAGATGATTGACAGAAGATAAAAAAGAAGACGAAGAGTTGGTGGACGTAGCCTCGGGCTAGGGGTGAGCCATGTATATCCTGTGTTATGGCTGCTTTGTGCATCTTGATTATTTCTTTTTTCCTCTGATGTGATTTATGATTAGTGTTGTTACCTTTATGAATGTTAGAAGCATCTGATATAATATCTTAGTGCTTGGTAATGCGAATAAATGCTAGATTTGATCTATTTATTTAGGCTAAGTTCTTACATGTGTTGAATCTTGTCGAATACTATGTTGTGCTGTAATTAGGGTTTATCTGCGTTCCAGACAAAGGTTAAGTACTAATGAATGACATCTAATAAGTGCTTTGTTAGAGTATTTTAATCACATATCTGTGTCCCAGCTAAGGTTGCAGACACTGGAGTCCTGCAACCACCCCTGCCTCTACCTAGGGTGAGACTTCATTTGCTTCACAGGTGTTGCCAAAAGGGATGGTACTTAGGGTTTTGTTGGTGTGCTGTTGAAGCGTTGAACCCTGGGTCTGCCTCTGTGCCAACACATGGCATTCCCCAAAATCCCTTGGTCGTGGATTTTCCATGTCAATGTATATTGTACCCTTATTCAAGGCTCGTTTACTATGTGAACATTTATTCCTTGTGCGTCTATGGTCTTGTACCTAATCATGATGAGTTATTTGAGCATGATGACTATGTCCCTCCAGAAGATAATCTGCAAAGGTTCACTCTGGATGACAGCGTGATGGAGAGTGTCAAACGTGGGATTTATAGTTTCATCCTTCCTGGGATCAGTTACAACATGAGATCTTCCTAGATAGTTGTATTTGCGGTATGGATAGAAAATAAAAAGGACCCTTATCTGGATATCAGTAGTAGTGTACTCTCTATTGGCGGTAGTGTAATCCTTATCATTTTCTCTGACAGCCTATTGCAATTCAATCAACCCTCCTCTATCCTATATTTATTATTCTCAATATTCATTGAAGGAAGGGATACGATCATCCTTCTCTTCCCCCTATGGAAATAAAGATAGACCAATCCAATAAGTTATTTCCTAGCAACCTGTGTCTATAGGTCAACAAGTAGGTCCTTTTGACTCAATCAAAATCTATTGCAACTAAATCTAGAATCGTTTCTCATTGGTTTGTTTCCTCATCCGTTGATAGAGGAAATAGAGAAATATTCTTAACCTCTAACTTCATCTCCATATCCAATGGATGTTAAATCCATTTACCCAAATCCATAGCCACCAACATTTATTGTTGAGGCCAATGCCACAATCTATGAGCCTCTTTCTATTTTATTTCCACTCTGGATCACAATTCCAACAATCATCAATGGGGTTACCAGTTCCACAAGAAAAAAAACACAGCTACCTTCTTGAGCTACTAATACTCCTGAAACAATAAACCAAATCCAACATTATACATCATTAAATTAATAATCTCTTAGAATTTTAACTCAATTCATCAGGAATATGAACTCTTTCCACTGGTTCTACTCTCTTAATCCATGGTCAAAGCTATATCATGAATTTATACACAAACAATTAATCATCTATATCCATTCATATATGTGTGTGTGTGTTAGAATATAGAAGATGGTGTGCTCGTTTTACCATTGACGATACCCTCGTCACCCAACCATAGGCTGAAGCCACCCTCCAAGCACCTTAACCTTGACTGAGAATTCCTCCAAAAGCAAACCCTAGGCTAGATAGCCAAACAAAGGGTAGCACACCTTTCCCCAAGGATAGCGCATCAAAAAAAGATGATCAGATAGTCCAAACCCTAGCCAAGAGATATTCAAGCCAATACTGAAAACTTGTTGTTGCTACAACTGCACCTGCAGCTCTCCTCCACATGTGCGCACCAAACTAGCAACTGCAATTCTGAGATGTGTCAAATGAGAACTGGTGCCCTGTATTTATACTGGTTCTGCCATATTTTTTGGGGCTGACTTCTCCTTCTGGATATGTGTATGTTCAGTACATTATTATTATTTCTGGCCGACTTCTTCTCTTGGAGGATAATAACCTAATATAAATTATCTTCTTGAGCCGAAAAGACTTCTAGGGTTATTAGCCAACTCATTAGGGTTTTCTCTTGCTTTACGAAGTCTTCTATTCTCGTCAGGTTCACACATGGAGGTAAATACCTCCTGCAGCTACCATAATATTAACACTCCCTCCTAGCTAGGGAGGTATTACAGGTAATAGACTTGAGCACAAAAAAAATTCCATTTACCCGGTAGCATCAATATAGTCGTCTAGACTATTTCATGACCAGATCATGAGCATCATCATCACCATCAACTACATCATCTCTCGGAACCATACTTCATCTGAGTAATTAGACATGATGCTGGATAAGTCACTCACACCATAGAGTGATACAAGAGCCACTCTTATAATCTAGAGGAGTAAATGCTCTGAACCAATTTCCGTCTGGAAAAATCTATGTTCATCATTCATCTGGATGGTGATTATTTTTCAATAAACTGTTGATAGTCTTCAAGGCAGTTAGAACAGAAATAGAACACAACTTTATCTATCCATAGTAGTACATAACTGCAATCCAGTGGTTCACTACCACAACAAGTAACACACAAGTACTTGATCAACAACATATAGTCACAAACAATGGAACATATCAACCATAGTAGTCTTCATCTACTGTCATACAGTCTTCATAACAAACATCTGATAGCAACCTACAAAGAAACAATGTTATGATATGTACTGAATTATTTGGGCCAATTTTTCACTCACATCTGTGAGATTTGAGAGAATATCTGCCTCATGAACAGTGGAACATATCCACCACAGTAGTCTATATCTACTATCTTCATAACAAACCTCTGATAGCAACCTACACAGAAACAATGTTATGATATAAATTGATTTGTCTGGGCCAATCTTTCACTCACATCTGTGAGCTTTGAAAGAATATCTGCCTCAAAATAGTGGAACATATCCACCACAGTAGTATATCTCTACTGTATGGAGATAGGTAGTCTCCATAACAATCATTTGATGCCATCCTGCATAGAAAATATTGTTAACAATAAATTGAATCATCTGGGCCAATCTTTCGCTCACGTTTGTGAGATTTGAAAGAATATCTGCCCTCATCAGCAATGGGCTATCTACCCTATTCTTCTCAAATAAGGAAGAAGGATTGTTTCTTATTTTTGAGCATGGACCATTCCTCACCCTGGGCCATTCTTCCTACACTAATCAAAGTGCACCCTAG
>SNQJ01S0072303.1:0-14721 GCA_010110895.2 Picea sitchensis
CCATGAAAACTAGTTGTAAGTTGAGCAAAGATGATGATTCAAAGTCTACAGATCAGAGGCAATATAGGTCAATGATTGGAAGCCTATTATATGTGACAACATCCAGACCAGATGTAATGTAGGCAGTTGGACAGGTGGCACGATTTCAAGAAGCACCAAAAGGATCACATGTATTAGCAGTAAAGAGGATCTTCAGATATCTCAAAGGAACATAAGAGTTTGGATTATGGTATCCAAAATGAAAAGATATATCACTTATTGCCTACACAGATGCAGATTGGGCAAGTTGTATTGATGACCAACGAAGCACCATTGGAGAAACATTCTACTTAGTTGAGTGTTTGGTATCATGGATAAGGAAGAAACAATCATCGATATCTCTATCTACAACTGAGGCAGAGTATATTTCAGTAGCAACATGTTGTACACAGGTTCTTTGGATGAAACACACTTTGAAAGATATATAGGTTGAGTATGATGAGCCCATTCCAATATATTGTGATAATACAAGTGCCATCGATATCTCAAAAAACCCGGTGATGCACTCTAAGATGAAGCACATTCCAATCAAGTATCACTTTCTACGGGAATAGGTTTCAAAAAAGAACATCAGAGTTGAGTATGTGGGCACAAAAGAACAAGTGGAAGACATATTTACAAAACCACTTCCATGGGAAGCCTTTTAATATCTTCGCCAAAGACTTGGAGTTATTTCTACTCCAAAAATGAATGTTTTTTGAATTCTTATCTTATATGTCTTAGATGTACATGAGGCACCATAAGAGACTTTGATCAAGGGGAAGCGACCCGAGATGGAAAAGGAAATACCTTGCCATTGATGATAAAGGGGAGAGATTCATCAAATCTGACCGAGGCATAGTTCAAGGGAGTAGATTTATTAGATCACAGGAGGACAAAGGCATGGTTCGGGGGAGCATAGTGATATGATTTCATTATTGCATCGAAGTGTTTCCATCAGTACCCAAAGGGAGATTGTTGATTAAGGTTGGTTGTCATTAATGTCAACCCTTGAAAATCCCTATAGCACAAAGGCTTAAGGTAATGGACCCAATATTGTTGATGTAAATATGACTCATTATTACTTTCATGGTTGATAAGTAAATATGGATGAAATCCAAAGTGGTCCCTTTATGGTGAAAGCCCTCATGGGAAGGCGCTTTGTGGAGTGAACCCATGTAATTATTGGAATAATGAGATGAATGAAATTGGTTTTGTTAGAGAAATCACCATATGGATATTTCTTGTAATTCAATTCGTTGGTATGTGGAACGTCATAATTCCTCACGGTTAGAAGTTATGGCCATGAGATTTAAGAACCCTAGGTTTGATAATGAATGAGACTGACATTAGGTATAAATATGGGGTTATGATCTCTTTTCAGATAATAATATTCTATGGATGCATCCATACCCATTTAAATTTGATATGCAGAACGTCACATAACTCCTCCACGGTTAGAGAGTTATAAGCCTTAATTGGAGACCCTCATAACCATCGAAAGCTAAAGATAAAATGAGTCAAACTAGTTTGAAAGAGATTTTAAAATTAAATAATAAAATAAAAAAAAAAAAAAAAAAAAAAAAGTGAATACAAAATAAATTATTTCAATAATAAATTTAATGTATAAATTAAGTGGACCCAACCCTAAAATAAAGAGATGTGTTGAGTGACCTGAAGATCTTTTAAAGGAAGCTAGCTTGGAGTATAAATAGAGGCTAGGATCTCTCATTTTAATAACACATGATCATATTGAATATATACAAATATGCGGGAGTAAGGATGTATCTAATCGAAATTAAATTGAAGGTGTGAAGTAAAGAAGGGCGAAATGCAAGGAGGATAAATTCTTTTGATGGTGCTTTCTAAGGTATGTTATGGAGTCTTCTCCACCGTTTAAGCTGATTTTTTCTATAATAGTTCATGGTAAATTTCTGAAAGTGAGAAAAACATATCAATATTTGTGGAAGAAATTAATCTTGTGGGTCATTGTATTTTGGGAGTTACACTCTAGTGGAAAATAGGGTTTGTGTGAGTCTGAAACTAGTCAAAATCATGGGTTTTGAGTAAACACGTCATAACTTCAACAGTCTAAATTTAGTTAGACAAAATGTGTTGGTTAGGGTACAATATGTAGTATGTTGTGTAACAATTTCATATAATTTCATCAAACATTTTGTCGAGGAGCATCTACAAGGTCTCTCTCCCCAGAATAAGCGAGAATTGACAGGTATGCCATTTTGCTACTCCTTTTGAGAGTTTCCAAGTATTGAAACTTGGAGTAATTTAATAAAACACAATGAAGAACATTGTGTATCGGAGTTTCAGATATTTATACATTGTAGGCTCAAAGTTATGATTACTTCAAGTTAGGGTTGTTGACTAATAAAATAGGCATGTGAGACTAAAGAAAAGTTTGATGAAAATGCTAGTCTTTTGATTTTTAAAGTTAGGAAGGTTTGCAGAATAATGATCCTTATACACTAGGTCTATTCACGGAGCTACAATAATATTTGGATGATGAAATTGATAAAGGGAGGCTTGTTACTGGTTGTGGTACATGTTGAGTACATGATTTGAGACAAAATGGATTACATTGAGTTGCTTTATACATGAGGGTGTATAGTTGATGATGTTGGTACACATTGATGAGTCTATAGTTGATGAAGTGAATTCGACACATGATTGGTACATACTTGGTATGGTTGGATGCACTTGTTTAAAATTACAGGTTGATTCTGAGGGACCATGGTGATGCACTTGTTTTATGGTCACAGGGAGTTGATTACGGGTTGAGTATAGGTTGATGTATGGTTCAAATTTATTGGTATAGGTTTACATGATATATATATCTCCCAACGCATTGATTGAATGTGACAATGGTTCCATCATTCTACTTTATACTTAATTGGCGGTTGGGCGAGGCAAGGACATGTGGTTGTAGCCACCTTCGGTTGTCAGTGAGAACATTGGGGGTTATGGCCTCCTTGGTTGTAGCCATAAAGTGGGGAGTTGAAACTTCCCTGAGTTTATGGCTTAGGGGGTTGGAGCCTCCTTCAGTTGCAGTTGAAAACAAAAGGAAGTTGGTGCTTCCAATGAATGTAGTCTTCAAGACATATAAGAAAAAACATTTTTGTGGTTTTCTCGATTCGAGAGAGGGTTTGCACATGTAAAACACTAGTGTATTGTATGTGTGTGATTGTTTATTTATTACTACTCATTATTGGATAATAATTCTAATTACTTGTCTTGATTCCTTTATCTTAGTAATCCAACACCAATTAGGTCGTAGTAGGTACTATAGTAGTAGTGGATGAGGAATCATCCTAGATTGAGACCATCTTCTCATGGTATCTTGTTTATCATCTAATTCCATGCTAAGTGTTGGATGTAATATCGATAGTGGACAATTGAGACATATGAATTATGAAATGACACTCTTAATTAGGCTTTAGGAGAAAGAGGATGATTTTAGTGTGGAGTTGGGTTATGATACTAATTATCCTATGGGAGGATTGGGATACATTTCCTCAATGTCATCATGTGGTGTTCTTGAGTTGAATGATGTTATCTTTGTTATTAGGTTGAAAGAAAAATTCTTTTAATTTCTTGTGTAACCAAATCTTTATTGTGTGGCTAATTTTGATGCTTAAAGGGTCATCATTAGAGATTTAAATCATGTTTTGGAAAAAAAGGGTTTTAGTTGCAGGTCTTTATAAAGTGTAGGAAAATCGACTGAAGCCTAGTGGTACAATATTGCATGAGTTATGGAATAAGCACTTTGAAATCCTATACTATCGAGCACTTCCTCTCTTAAGGAAATTAATGTAGGAATTGATGAACTTCAAGATAGAGAAGGAAGATGTATGTAGGGGATGGTGTGCTTGGAAAGCATGTCAAGGACGCTTTTCCTAGCAATGAGCATAGATCAAGAGAGATTATTGACCTGATACATTTATATGTGGACCTATGTATTAGCCCTCATTGATAAATAGTTTTGTATTATGTCATTTATTGAGGATTTCTCTCATAGGACATGGATATATTTTTTTAAGACTAAGGATAGAGGTGTTCAACAAGTTCATATATTTTAAGGCCTTGTTTGAAACTTATAATAAGAATATGAGTGACAATGAGATTTATTTCCTTAAAAGCTGCATGTCGACAATCCATGTTGACATCTTCATCATGGGGCTAATATAAGTTTGAGATATAAAAATATTTTCATCAGGTGCATATATATATTATCCCTTAGGTGTTGCTCCACTTCCCACAAGAATCCATAGCCCCAGTGAAGACACCACAATATCATAGACCTTTCTCTACTACCAGTGAGCATCCATAGCCTCAATAGAGATATCTACATGTCCTCTAATATGATCAAAATTTATTTCTCAGTCCTTCCTGGTTTATTTAGTATATTCTTAGCATCTAATGGATGGGGAAAACAATGGATTTATTTATTATTCCTTTCCTTTACTTCATCCTAGTAGGGGGTGAATTCCAGCTATTGATATTTTTCTTGTGTATTTGTTTCACTTGGATAAACAAAATTATCCTTTTTTTTATCCCTTAGACTTTGACATTTCAGCCTTCAAGTAAGGAACTGCTTAGTGTGTGGATGGATCTCATATTACATAAGATTTTTTTGATAACCAACATGTAATGATAACCATTTATTATCAACTTTGTTAGTTCATGGTCCAATAGTTGTCACAATATTCCAAAAACATCCCTTATTTATCTTCAATAGGGCCCTCTAATTCAACTCATGAGTTAGAAAAGACATGCAGATTTCTTTAGGCATGTTTCATGTGCATGATGTTGCCTGGATGAGATAGATTAAATTGAGAACCATGTATACCAACAAATATGATTAGGTATTCCAAATAATATGAAATTGATAATAGATTACCCTCAAGGGGAGAGATAATGTAAAATAAAACCAAATAGTCATATTCATAATCAACAGATACAAATTTGAAATCTAATACAATGAAAAATGAAACGTTTAGAAAACTGACTCAAAGGAAATGGCGTCGGCAAGAAAAATATTATGAGAGAGAAACCATGAATTTCAATGTTGCAAGTGGATTTAAAATATTCATGCATTATAACACCACAAGTATTTATGCATCCTCTTGAAAAGACTAATCCCTGTGAAAGACCAAAATCATAGAATTTTGTTTGAATGGGATTTGGTGATAGGTAGTCTAAGAATTAAATATTACATATTATTTTATGAATCATGTTAGCTCATCTTTGTGTCCTTGTGCTTCAGGAAGTAAGGGATTGGGAATAGTTTCATTTTCTACTTTAGCGAATTTTCTCTCATCTTGCAATATCCTATGGTTTTCAGAATTTGTGCTCACAATTTGAATCTCCAAGTCCCTAAACCTATTATGAAACATGAACATTCCCACCTCATTACTTGTTCTAATCAAGCATGCAATATCCACTAGACACTTGTACCTACATAGGAAAATCATTTATGACATAAGATTGATTTGAACCATATTTTTTATAAATGAAAGGGCTCAAGATAATCATTTGCAGAGAATTGAAACTAGAATATAAAAAACATATCTATGAGGAATGTTTCTAAGTGTTTTTATGATTATGTCATACTTTTTAATCATTTTCTTTTCTCAAGTTGTTTCTTCCTCTTCAAGTGAGAAAAATATTCAATGATTGAGGTTTGCACTCAAGCATTTTCAAAATAAGACTATGACAAGTTAAACATGATATGTTGAATGTCATCCATAAAATCAATGAACTGCTCCTAGTTTAGCTAGCTCCTATCATAGTGGAATTTGACTGAGAAGCAAGACTGACCAAACCATTTTCTCCCGAGGAAAACACATGGATATCAAGACATAAACAAAATTAAAGGATATATCCAAGTTGGCATGAAACATGTAATCCAAACTAAAATGATTTGAATTCAAAGTGAACCATACTTGATAGGATGTAGTAGGTCTAATATTGAATCTTACCAATTTCTTATTTCCAATATCCCAATAGAAAAGTGGAGTCTACTACCTTGAACATTCTCTGGTTAGTGAAAGTTCTCTTTAGAGGAGCATGTGACTCTAATTGTGATGATCGTTTGGTTTCCATGAGGTAGATTTTATTGATAAAAAATTCTTGTTCATCAAAATATTAATGGATATGTCGGAATTCCCATGAGAGGATACACACTATGGATTTTTTGTAGGAGTTCATTGATATTAAATTTTGATGCTCTTTCTCGGTTGAGTATGATAATAAAAAATAAAGTTATTGCTAGAACCTTTTCTATTGTCCCTTTGAAACTAGGTCAAAGATAATGCATGGCTGGATTTTGAACAAGTTCCATCTGTGAAATTAGGATAAATATCTACACAACACACACATAAAGGATAGTAAGGAAAGGTTATGTGTACATCTCTTGGAATTTCTTGGTGATGGAAATGCATATCATGGATAATATTCAACGAGTGAATGGGAATCCTATTGTATGTTCCATTCTTTATGAACTCGGTTTATCTTTGAGATTATATTCCTAATCATATTTCTCAACAATGTTCTTAATCTAAAATATTTTACCAAGCAGTGTCTCTTTCCATATTGGGAAATAAGGAGTCAAACTTTTGTTTACCCAATGAATGAGTTTACCAAAATGAAATGGAAATGGAAGAAATCTAAGTTTCCATCTACATAGATAAGAAATGCATATAATGATACTTTGTCTAGTCTAATGGAGGGGAAGAAATGAACATATACAATTGACACCCACCTTTATTGATTATGCACGAAGAGCTCTGATAGTCAATACCTTAATCATTCTCCTCTAATTATATGTCGAGAATATGAAGGGAAATCCATTCAGTGCTGTGGGGTGTAATTATTCACTTGGAATATCATGAAGTTTTTATTCCAATCCTCCCATAGCTATAAAATATTCTACAACAAATACTTTTTTCAGAGGCTCAAAGCCATACTCTTATGGTTTACTTATTTCAATTTGTAAATGCTAAAGTGAATGTTATTGGAGTGAGTAAATCTTCCATTTAAATATTTCCCAAAATAATTCTACACATGGTTCTCTCATGAAGATAAGTGTAAACCAAAGTAAAGCCAATCTTCAAGTTAAACAACAAAATAAAAAGAGTTAGTGAAAAGAATAATATTCACATGTAAAAAGAAACTATAACTAAAGTAAGATGCAAAAAAACTAATAACATATGGAACAATTTATTCAAGAAACCAAAATAAGTCAAAATATTTCTATGAAAATAGAAATGGAAATAAAATCTATACTACTCCTATTCCTACTCTAACCTACATTGGCTCAATGAATGTTAGGTGAAGTCATAAAGCCAATACAACCACTTGATTAACTTAGTTTCTATAGGAGTATGATGACATGTCATATATATATGTGCAATTGAGTTATCATGTAATTGATTGAAGGAATTAAATCATCACAAACTAGGTTCAAAACAACAAGCGATAGATTCCTTCTAATTTGAAGAAAATGTCGAGCACAAGATGAATCCAATATGTAATCAACATCATCAAAATAAATTTTAGTAGTGTTGGAGCCTTGAAACAAAATCAAAGGATGAGTGATGCATCTACCCATGAATATTAACTTGTGATTTGGAGTAGATTTAGGTGGCAGTGCTTCCTAGCTCAACTCAATGTTTCTGTTATCTTACATGGTGATGTCCATTTGTTATGATATCTCCATGGGGATCTAATAATTTATTTTTCTCTTCATTCTTTGTCTCTTATGTGATTAAAATATATTCAGTGAGATCAATAGTTCCATATTTTACATGATTATTGAATGATGCATTAATGCTCACAACCATTTCTCAAACAAAAATATAATCATCAAAGATAAAGTTACCATGGTCAAATTGTGTTTTAGTATTTTCCATATATTCAAATTGTAAAGGACCTTAAAATTTGTGCAACCTCGATGGACTATTGTTATGAATAGGTTATTGATCAATCAAATATTGGAAATATTCTTGATTTACTTTATCATTCAATATTTTGAAAGAAAATGCAAAGATTCTATTGCATGATAAGGTGATGGATGCTCATATGAAATTATCATTATCAAGAACATATTTGTATCAAAGGGAGTAGAAGTCTTCATATTTTGAAAATGAATGGATTTCCTTGGTAGGATATTTGTCATAGACCATAGTATATTCATTATCCTCTTGATATTTAGGATAAACAATTGATGCAATTCCTAAAGGAGTGTTATTGGTTTGTTCCCACTACGGATCTAAGGGTTTTAGGGGTTATGATGGAAATTTCCCTATTGATGTGAGATAATGTTAGTCAGAAATAATGTATCTCCATCTTACCTTATCAGATCAAGATTTTTGTTGAAGGATATAATCTCTATGTTTCCCAGTGCTATAATATCATTCAAATATATAATAGTTTCACAAACTGATTCTTCATTCAATACAAATTTGAAATCATCTTTTGAAACATTACCCTCATATTGTGCTTCGAAATAAGATTGCAGAGTATTATATGTCTGAGGGTGGGCTTGTATGGTCAATATGTTTGAGAAGGTTTATATTGGATGGGAGGTGAATGAATATTTGTACAACAATATAGAATAGCCGAGAAATAAAGAATGATGTCTTAAGAATTAGAGACATTTTCATTTTTGAGATTGTCCCCTTTAGGAATAAAGTGAAGATATGAAAATTAGTCAAGAATTTCTTGGTCTGAGAGTTTGTCACTTTTAGGAAATGTACAATATATTTTCATAACTCTTTGAAAGAAATAATTTAGAGGTTCATTTCTAACCCTACATATTTCCTCAAGTTCATTAAAGAGTTCTTCATAGTCATAATTTACATGAGTGGTGATAAATGTTTCCATGGATTTCTTCCAATTATGTATCGATTTCATTGGTAATGTACTATACCAACCTTTAATCCATTCTTCCAATGTGAGAACAATTAATCAACATATTTCATTGTCCCACTAAAGAAAAGTCTCAGTGGAGTTTTTTAGAAGCCCTATAAAAATAACCAAAAATCCGTTATATTGAAGGTCACTAGTGGAGGTGTCTTGAGGGGATGTTTTAGGGAATATTTTTCTTGGTGATTGCAGAGTATTATATGTCTGAGGGTGGGCTTGTATGGTCAATATGTTTGAGAAGGTTTATATTGGATGGGAGGTGAATGAATATTCATTTTGTATATAGGAATGACAGAAATAAAGAATGATGTCTTAAGAATTAGAGACATTTTCATTTTCGAGATTGTCCCCTTCAGGAATAAAGTGAAGATATGAAAATTAGTCAAGAATTTCTTGGTCTGAGAGTTTGTCACTTTTAGGAAATGTACAATATATTTTCATAACTCTTTGAAAGAAATAATCTAGAGGTTCATTTATAACCCTATATATTTCCTCAAGTTCATTAAAGAGTTCTTCATAGTCATAATTTACATGAGTGGTGATAAATGTTTCCATGGATTTCTTCCAATTATGTATCGATTTCATTGGTAATGTACTATACCAACCTTTAATCCATTCTTCCAATGTGAGAACAATTAATCAACATATTTCATTGTCCCCACTAAAGGAAAAGTCCCTATAGTGGAGTTTTTTGCAGAAGCCCCTATAAAAATAACCAAAAAATCCGTTTATAGTGAAGGTCACTAGTGGAGGTGTGCGGGGGGATGTTTTAGGGAATGTTTTTTTAACGGTGCATTTATAGTACTATACCGCACTAGAGTGCCACCATATGTAAACACATTAGTGTTAATAGACAATGGTGCACCATTGCAGACTTATTTAAGAAATAAATAAAACAATGGTGCACATCATATAAAATTAGATCGAAAGCATCGGTGTGCCCTAAAAGGGCACATCAGTGCGCAACAAATGTGTTCTTCGTCTTGCATTTTTATTCCAAAATTCATACCAGTGCATTGTTGTTCCCTTGCAACACCAGGGTGCAACAAAAAAATACACATCCTGCGTTTTTCTAAAGTGCATAACGGTGTGACTTTGTCCTAGGGGCGCACCAGTGTATTCCATATGAGGCACTGTCACATGTTTTTTAAAAAAAATGGTGCACTATTTGCATCAGTTAGAATCAGTACGCTTAACACGTGTGCACTGGAACATAGTTTAAATAAAAACTGATGATAAAAAAAAATATTGCAGGCCTGGTGCACACGTGACGGGAACACTAAGGCCCAAAACAAAGACCGATGTGCATTTGTCATGAGGGTGCTCCGGTGCGATCCATATGGTGCATCGTCATAATGTTTTTAAAAATTAACGGTGCACTAGCTATAGTTGTGTGCACTGGTGCACTTAATGTGAGCGCATCAGAGCAAGGTTAAATAAAAAAAAACGATGGTAAAAAAAACATTTTTACAATTTGTAGTGCATAGAAGCTCTCAAGAACCAGTGCCTCCTTTTCCCAATTGAAGTGCATTGTTGTCGATGCTTCCATTGCTTGCATTTAATCTGTTCGGTTCTTAGTTCGTGGGATTCTAAATTTTCCATATGGTGGAAAATTTTCATTTTTTCACTACATCCCAACGATGCCTCCTTGACTAGAAAATGTCCGAGTAAATTCTTTATTTCTTTGTACATTGTCTTTTTAGCGAATTAAATTTTAAAATTGAGTTAAATTTGCATTGTTTTTCAATTATTATTATTATTATTATTTTTTCAGTGCGGTGCACCCTGTAAATTTTATAGGGCACACCGATCATGTATAGTCTGTTTTCGACAGTGTGACATATTATGGAATGAACTGATGTTTACTTAACAATGACACACCGGTGCATCTGAAGTAACATAAGCACCGCCCAAAATACATAGTTTCCACTTAATGTTGCATCGTTTGTATGCATGCACCGATGCGTTCATAAAAGTATACACATCATTGAATGGAAGCTATATATTTTCATCTGTGTTTGTCGAATAAACACATCGGTGCATTTCTGATAACGAATGCACCGGTGTGTTTATTATGAATGCACTGGCGTAAATAAATAGTTTCTTTTCAATGGTGTGTTGGTTATAGGGAACACACTAGTGCATTCCTAAAAATATACACACCTTTTAAAATGGAAAAGTTACATTTGAACGATGCGTCATTTATATGTATACACCGGTGCGTTCATAAACCTATACGCATCAGTAAATGTAAATTATTTATTTTCACATGTGCGTTTTGAATAAATGCACTAGTGCATTGTTTATAACTAACACATTGGTGCATTTATTATGAACGCATTGGCGGAAATAAATAGTTTCCATTTAACGGTGTGTTGGTTATATGGAATGCACCGACGCGTTCAAAATACTATACACATCGTTTAAAATAGTTAGTTGTTCGAGCGATGCATCATTTATATGTAATGCAGTGGTGTGTACATAATAATAGATGCACCATGGAAAATAGATAGTATTATAGCGGTGTGTTCGTGATATATAATGCACCATTTCATACACAAATTACTACGCACTAGCTAAAATAAATTTCACTTTGCATGCAGTGGGTAAGATATGTTTGTGCACCATGGGTGATGTGTTACTATTTTTAAGGTGCACTTAAAATTGTTTTCTTTTTTTTTGACAAAATTTATGTTTGCATATTTTGAAACAAATTTCTCATTTACTGAAAAAAGTTATGTTTTTATGGATAATGTTGATGTAATTTATATGTTAATTATGTAGAGATATTAACACATGCAGGAGCAACAATAGAGACTGGACTAGTACAATATGGTTTGGGAGTGGGAGGCCAGAGAGAGGGAGAGGGATTTGTACCCTTGACCTAGTACTACAACTATGTGATTCCTCTTGAGGAATGTATTCCTCCTCAAGTACTACGAGGAGGCTACATCCCTGAAGGGGGATTTCGTCTTTCTTGTGTAGCTGATCCATCGATGGAATTCCCATCAATAGGAATTTAGAGTTGGTCCTCATCAATGGTATCATCCCACTGAGGAGGATATTTATTTTATCATTGGGCTATCTAGGAGAGGGGGAGATTTTCCCTAGTTTCCTGATGTCCCATTGGGTGTTATAGTTGAGAGTCAACTTTCCTACTCTCAGATTTATATTTCACATGATATACCTTCTCCTGGTGATTTTTTAGGTGGCTGGTGGAAAATTATGAATCACCTCATTCGGTACAGAGGACATTAGGTTCGTCTCACTATTATTGTTGACCATTTCACACTTTATTGGTGATGGTTAGTTCATTAGCTTCACACTTTTATATTATGTGGATTATTTGATACAAAGGCCATGAATTATTAGGTGGTATGCCATTTTATTGAGGCAATTTTTTATAGCACTGGATAGATGTTGTGCTATGATAGATGGGAGGGAGAACTTCCCATTTGCTTCAGTTTTTTTTTTTTNTGAGAGGTTTCTAAAGACGAGACCTAGTTTTTTCTGTCGGCCTCCTAGGCCAATGACCGAGGTGTGGATGCACATGTGGGGTGAGATGATTCCCAAGAGGGGCATGATCAATTTTCCAGCTAGGATTTCTATGGAGGAACTTGATCTATTATCTAGTGAGACATATCACATTTGCGTGATGGTGTAATGCCCTTACGCAGGGATGGATTGACCAAGATGTCTCAACATCCTCTTCACAATGGATGAGCCACCATATGATCAAGTTAATATTTAAATTAATCTTTTACTTTCATTTTATTTTCTTACTTAATTCGAATAAATTTTATTCTATCATGTTCTTTGACGTATTTTATTAAATTTTTTAATCAAATTGTCGATTAATTATTAACTTGTGTTATATTTTGCAGATGTTGGCACATTTTTTGGGGACATGCCTCCTCCTCCCCCCCACCTGATGCATATGAGGAGATGGTTGAGGTTGTGGTGTGTTAGGGTCCTTAGCCACATCTCAGATATAGGATGGAGGTGTGTGACAGATTGAGTGCAGTTTTGGTTGTCGTGGAAGTCCACCTTGTCCATATGAGAGACATTAGGGCCGACCTTGATCTCTTGTGTCTTTGGATGGGCTTGTTGCGCGATATGACATTTCTTATGCATCATATCATTGGAGATTCAAGGTTACTGGTGGGGATGACCTATGGGATGTCGTCCAACACTAATGATGATTAGGGCGGTGATGATGATCATCAGGGTGGTGATGGTGGTGCTTCTACTTCAATACCTCCTCCTAGTCCTCCTCTGAGTGGTGGTGAAACTTCTTCTTCAGTACCTCCTCCTCATCCTCCGGGTGCTAATGTTGATCAGGGTGTAGGTGATCATGGCGACGATATATAAGTTATTTGTATTGTTTACCAGATATGTACATTATAACAGTTATGTTACTTGTTCATATATATATATATATGAACTTAATGTTGATGTTGATGTTGATGTTAGGTCATGTTAAATTATATGTTGATGTACTTAATTTATATGTTTATGTTGATGTTGATGTTAGGTCATGTTAAATTATATTAATCTTCAATCGTGCTTTGTATCACAATTTTACAAACTAAAATACCAAGTTTATCATGTTTTTGTATCTAAGAGGTATTGAAAAGTAAATAAGTTATAAAAGAGGGTTAAGATATGTCTTATGTTATTAATTAAAATTTAGGCAAGTTAAAAGTAAATTATATTAATATTAAACCTTACTTTATATCACAATTTTACAAACTAGTTTACTTGAAAGTACAATGTGAGAATTGGTCCTTATTTCACTAATATTGATTTTGTTCATAAGTTCATAATGAACAATTAAAAATAGTTATGATAATCTCAATTAGCATTTATAAAATATTTTTGATATTTAAACTTCCTCTTAATTGTAATTCGACAATATTTTTTTATATTCCCATAATTAATACAAGTCTCAAAATCTCTATTTCACCATTTTTTTACTAATACTATAAGGGTGCATGAATATCAAAATTAACCAAGAAAAAAAAAAAGTTATAAAAAAGGGTAAAGATATGTCTTATGTTTTAATTAAAGTTTGGGTAAGTTAAAAGTAAATTATATTAATCTTCAACCTTACTTTGTATCACAATTTTACAAACTAGTTTACTTGAAGGTAAGATGTGATAATTTGTCCTCATTTGGGGAATATAGCTTTTGTTCATAAGTTCATAATGAATAATTAAAAATAGTTATGTTAAGCTCAATTAGCATTTATAAAATCTTTGTGATATTTTAACTTCCTTTTAATTATAATTTGGTCATATTTTTTTATATTCCCATAATTAATACAAGTCTCCAAATCTCTAATTCAACATTTTTTTTCTATACTATAAGAATGCGTGAATGTCCAATTTAATCAAAAAACATGTAAAAATAAATAAAAATATCCTATGTTACATGTTAATTGTTGTTGTAATGGATATTAAGAATTGAATTAGCTATTAAGAACTATAAAATTTATTTCTTACCCACAAATAAAAAGAGGAGATAAAGATAAAGGATACAAATTGTTATGATTTACATGTTTAATTCAATTTTTAATTATTATATATTATATGTAATATAAAATTAATATATAACTTAATATATTATATTTTATTATGTCATAATTAATATATAATATAATATATTTTATTTATTTATTATATATTATATTATTATATAACATATATTTATATTTATTATATTACACAATATATTATGTATTTGATTTTTACTTAATAT
>SNQJ01S0072303.1:15359-36983 GCA_010110895.2 Picea sitchensis
CTTAATTGGGGCATATTATATTAGTAATGTTATTTTATTTATGTCGACTTTAGGCCATTAGTTATAATTATACCTCTTAGTCTCCTATATATACCAAGGAGACATTTTCATTTTGAATCATCTTGTACTTGAACATTTAAGTGGGGTAAAAGGAGATTTCCCCCTCGAAGAGGCTTATTATTTGAAATTATCTCTTTTTCAAGGCGTTGAGTACTTTTTATGAGGTTTTTGTATGCTATATTGATATTTGGTTCCTAACAGTTCAACCAAGGAAACCAGAAGAACCAAAGGAAAAGGAATGCCTGTTTGACTCACAGATTTGGGTAAAGGGGGTCTTCTTCATTTCATTGTTGATAGCGGTAGTCAGAAGAACATGATTTTAATAGAGGTCATCAAGTGGATGGACCTGCCAATGAAATCGAACCCGCAACCCTACACTAGCGGTTGGCTTTGCCAAAGAAGAGATCTTCGTGTCAGCCAACAGTGTCGTCTTCCCTATGGCATCAAGCCTTTCAAAGATGAGGTATTGTGTGATATTTCTCCCCTTGAAGTTTGTGATGTTCTTTTAGCACAACCATATTTGTGGAAACGTCATGTTGTTTATGAGTCTAGACCCCGTAGTGTTTTTATTACTTTGGGTAGACAATTTTATAGGATACCAGAGGTAGCGCTCCCTACCACTATTTATTTAATCTCTGCTAAGCAATGTAGTAAGGTCATTTCATAGACCAGGAAGTTTGTCTTCTTTGTGATCCCTTCTCATAGTAAGAAGAAGGTCGCTACCACATCCATGGCCTCTACACAGAGCCTGTCTTTGCAACAGAAGCAAGTGGACGAGATCATGGAAGATTACATAGACATATTCTCCTCACCCACAGAGGTACCAATGCACTCCCAAGTTAAGCATCCAATTGATCTGATCCCCGATGCACCTCTTTCTAATGGACCAGTCTATCATTGCTCGCTGATGGAAAATGATGAAATAAGACATCAGATCCAAGAGATTCTTCAAAATGGGCACATCAGACCCAACTCATCCCCTTGTGAAAGCTCAATTGTACTAGTGTAGAATAAGGACAGGACTTGGCAACTCTGCATTGATTACAGAGCCTTAAACAAAATCATCGTCAGGAACCGACACCCAATTCCAAGGATTGATGACCTTCTTGACCAACTCAAGGGGGAAAAGTTCTTCAAGAAGATTGACCTAAAGTATGGCTACCACCAAGTTCCCATCGAACTAATGCAGGAGCATCGCTCCACCTCAAAAAATGCATCAACACGCCAACACATAAACACGCAATGGAGAAAGGGAGACACACTGACCCTCCCATTTTTAAAATTTAAAATATGATCCTATACGGATTTTTGTGTTGTAAGGTTGATAAATTCTAGGCCATGCCTTTGTACAGGTAGTGGATAGGGTTTCCTTAAATGGTTTCTTGTAGTAGGTCCAGGTCGTAGTCAGGTCTAGACGTTCATTTTTGGAATGTAGCCATAGAGGTATGGTGCCGTAACTGAGACATTGATGGCACTAAGGTAGTGAAGAGGATAACCTTGTAGAGCCCTCTTTTGTAATAGGGGGGAGAACTGAGAGTTAGGAGACTTGAGCGAGAGAGAGATATCTCAGGTCGAGAGAGTCTTAGGAGACATAGGAGGTAGAATAGTTCCGAGAGAGAGCTTGAGATAACTGGGACTCTATTGCAGTCCAATTTTTCTAAACATCTGTATAGACACACAGAGATAATAGAAAAACAATTTTTCATGCATACGGTGTGTTTATGTATTTGTATTCATTTTTATGCTTTTATATGTCATTCATGTTTGAATGTATGAACTGGTGAAGTAGTGTATGAGTTTCAATTGTTTCTTTCCTAAGATTTTCCGAGTGCAAGGACTGCACATAGTCCGCAAGGAGTGCGTTGACAGAGGTGAGTTAACCTCAATGAAAGATCAGGAGGGATATCCTTGAAACTTCATCAGTAGAAGTGAAAGGAGTGCACATGAAGAAATCTTTGTCGAGTTTAGAGAGAAGCCGAGTTATTGAGAACTCTGTAAATCTCTACCAGGCGGGCATCGAGTGGGTGCAAGTGTGCACTAAGGGAATTCTGTGTTGAATTTAGGAAGAAACAAAATTACTGAACACCATGTAAGGAGAATCTCTTAAAAGTGTGCATCGATCCAGGAGAACGTCAGGAGGGAGAGAAGAATTTATTGTCAAGAAATCCTTCATATATGAGTTTGACGAAATCCCAGGAACGCAAGGTGTGCGCGGGAAATCATAACCTTCAAGGAGGACAAGCTTAGAAGAGATAACAAAAGAGTGTGTAGGGGACGAACTTATTCTAAGTTCAAAATCTCAGAAGAGATAACACTTGAAAGAGCATAAACGAGACCCAAGATAGTCGGGTTTGCGAGAGAAAGTTCAAAGGCCGATGAAATATTCCAAGTCAGAAGGAATTAAAAGCTCAGGAGGAGGAGTGGCAACAACTGTATGATCGATTATGGGGAGGAGCCTGAACTGTTAGATCAATGTCGAGTGAACAAGATAATCCAAGGAGGAGAGAACAGATCCCATCCATTGGATTTGAGCGCAGAGGGTCAACAGTTGTTGGATCCGGATGGAGGTGCACGAGCCTTAACGCTGCATACATGCAGGAGATCAGACTTGTCAAAGTCCTGAAGTCCTTAAGAAAGTAGGGACTGTCCATCATCAAAGGCAATAGGTTGCGTCAGATCTGAGTTTTTGGGTGAAAGTACTCCAGGAGAACCAAGGGAATAGGAGTTGAAACTCCCGAACCCCAAAGACCCAAAGTGGATAGAGGCCGTCAGATCAAAAGGGAGACATGTATCAAGAGATCATGTGTTTCAGGTGAAGATGCTCCGAGAGGAACGAGCACACAAAAGGTTGAAACACCCAAAGCCTGAAGAGCCGAGAGTTGTCGATCTGAAGAAGTACACTTGTCAACATATCATGAGCTCCGGGTAAGTTGTAGTAAGGGTTCAGTTAAGAACTGAGATTGTTGAAGCTTGAAGGGCCAAAGAGAATCTAGACCGTCAGATCCATAAGAGAACGTGGCGGAAGATTATGAACTCCGGGTGAAAACACTCTAGGAGAATGAGAAGGAGAAAGGTTTGACATCGTCGAAGGCCGAAAAGCCGAAGTGGATGATAGTCATTGATTTGGGAGGGGAAAGGCTCCACCAGATCATGGACTTCAGAAGATTGCACTCCAGGGTTTTTGTGGAAAATAAGTTTTAGAAAATTCATGAAACATAAAGTCCCAAAATCATCAGGACCGTCAATTCAAAAGGGGACACATAGCGAGAGATCAACATTTCATTGACTCGCAAAAGAGAAAATTCAAATGGCAGAGTTATAAGAACTTGTGAATCAAGAAATCGTGATTTGATCACAACCATTGATCGAGGAGAGATATGGACCGTTGATTGTACAGGGCGAATTTCGGGGTTTCAAGGATCAGAATATCTGAGGAGAGAATTCTTTCAACTTCGTGAAACGTAAAGTCCCGAATCCATCCGAGTCGTCCATTGAAAGGGACGCGTGGCTAGCGATCGAAGTTTCGCTGACTCACACATAAGAGAAGTCAAAGGGGAGAATAGTGGGAACTCGCGAGGCCCGAGTTTGCTATTTGAAAGGGGCCATCAGATCTTAGAGGATCTGAGCCATTGATTAGTGCTTCGACATATCGACATTTAGGAAGTCGGGAGCATGGAGGAAGTTGTAACTCGGAGGTCACGAATCATGAAATACCGATGAGATATGGACTATCGGATTCAGGAAGGATCTGGGTCGTCAGATCTGAAGCATCGAGAGTTTGGACATCGGGAGAACGGAGGTGCCTCACATCGGGAATCCCTGACACGTGAAATCTTAATGCGCTCAGAGGTTTGGCTCCAGGTCATAGTGAGGGGTCATATGAAAAGAAGATAAGGGAGGAGCTAGCAAGTGATAGGCCCTTGTCGGGATTTTAGAGATCAAGAGAGTTTGGGTGACTCACATACGAATACCTGACTCGCGAAATAACGACATGCCTTTGTTTAGGCTTGTGGTCATATCACGTGGTCATGTGAGAGAAAGGGCTTAGCAGAGAAGAGATAGTGCCCATTTGGTGTTGAGGTTTGAACAACGCTCAAGAGAGAAGTCGCGGGTCTCATATGACCTGCACATTTGGAGAAAGGACCTGTGTAAGTGGGTTTGGGGTCTAGCAGAGACCCAAAGAGTCAATCCGACTCAGTTTCATGATTGATCCTAGACTGGGAGGTCGCATAGCCCTTCAGAGAGAAGGGGGGTTTGCATCAAGTGGTATCAGAGCTTATTTTCGTCTGTAGATTTCAGGCAAAGAAGGTAAAGGAGATAGTCTCATACCATCAAAACGTATCAAAGTTAATTTTGTCTGTAGATTTCAGGCGAAGGATATAGAGAGGACAACCTGACTGCATCAAGTGGTATCGGATCTGAAGTGTGTCTACATATTGTATACACAGGAGAGAAGGTGAAAAGGTGAAAATAAATAATATGATGACATCAACTGGTATCCGAAGCTGGATTTTTCCTGTAGAACAACAGGTGAAGGAAGACAGAGTACTGATACTCTGTGAAGACTGTTGCAAGGTGTGAAGAAAATGGTAGATAGCCAGGGGGATGAAGATAGAAAATATGGCTATTGAAGGCCATGAGTCTGGTCGAAGAGAAGGTCGCAAACATAAATTTAATCCAGTGATGGATCTGGATCTCGTTGAGATAAGAACAAGGATGGAGCAGCTAACATTAAAAATGCAGTGAGATACTAAAGCGCATTGGGTGTATGAGTGGCCCATGAGGAAGAAGGTGAAGTGTCCAGTCAAGATATTGTTGGCTAGAGGACAACAAAAACTATTAAAGAGGTGGCTGAGGCATGTCGAAAACCTCAGTGACACAAAAGAGGATATGATTCACATATGTGAACCAAAAATTGGGAGACACCTCAGTGATGAGGAGGAAGTGAGATCAGATAAAGATCTCATAAAATGCCAAGAGAGAAGAGATGGATTTTCATATTGCCACGTGGGAAATGAAATGAGATCATTGGAGGATATCATAGACTGTCTGGAGGAAAACAATGGAAATTCATATTTCCAGGTGGGCAACGATATGAGATTAGCACGAGATCTCAGAAATTGCCAAGTGGGCAGAAATGTACTTTCAACTTTCTAGGTGGGAAATAGAAAGGGATCAGTGGAAGGTCTCGTATACTGATAGAGGAGAAGTGCTGAAAGTTAAAATTTATAGGTGGGAAATGAGATGGGATCGATTGATATCATAGACTACCAGGTGGGTAGAAGAGAAGTCCCAAATTTCTAGGTGGGTAGGGGGAAAGAGATGAGATTGTCTGAGAGTCTCATAGAATCTGTTGAGAGTTCATGTCAGCAAGGAGTGTTGATAGATTAAGATTCATGTGGAATTGCAGAACATGTGAATGAAGATGATGAGAAGTTAAAAACTCTCACCATCTGAGAGGAGGATCAGAGGAGCATTCTGATCATTGGGGGAATTCGAATATTCATGCTAAACGACCTAGTCAAGGCCAAAGAATGTGTTGTAGATGAAACATGAGAAAAAAGACAACCAACAGTGGCTGTCATGATGAGAGAGAAGATATCAGAAGCTACCCAAGGAGAAGAGGAATAAATGGAGCAGACACTGATGTCTACTCCAGCAGAAGGGGAGGAGCATTCATAAGAATGGCCCAAGATTTTCCGCAAGGAAGCTGAAACAGAGATGACTGTAGCACTGGAGCCTGCAACAATAGAGGAAACAGACAACAAATACCTTGTTGATTTGTATGCATAATTAGAAGCCCTGGAGAGAAGGGTAATGGTGCAAAGATTGCACTTCCATCAGATCAAATTGGAGACAGATGGAGGAGCATACCAACCAGAGGAGAATATTGAAGAAGTTGGACTTGAACCAACACATGAGGATTTGACATAAGAAGCCAACATGTCAGTGGGGGAGACTGAGAAACAGGTCAGTCAAGAGGAGACTGCAGAATTTAATTTTGCAGTAGGGTGGTAAGATAAGGCCACAAAAGAAGAAAAATATGATATGGGGGATCAAGATGATCTACCCACTGGTAAGGAAGGGTTTCAGCTGAGAAGACTGTATAATAAGAGCCAACCATTGTAGCAGCTAGACATGGTGATAGATGAGATCAGAAATATGATGTTGAGTTCAACAGAAGTAGTCAGTAAAGGGGAGTTGAATAGAGGATAGCCTGCCATAGAAACAGGAAAGAAGAAGAAGAGGATGCAACAACAACAACAACAACAAAAATGACATAGATGGGGAGGACAAATCCAAGGAAGAGTTTGGGATCAAGGAGGATTTCAACACTGGAGAAGAGGATCTCATGAGAAAGAGCTCATGATTTTCCCAGTAGTGGAGTATGATGCAGGAGCATTTCTCCACCTCTGCAAATGTGCCAACATGCCAACATGCAAACACACAATGTATAAAGGGAGAGGCACCGACCCTCCCATTCTAAAAATTTAGAATATGATCCTATACGTATTTTCATGTTGTAAGGATGATAAATTCGAGGCCATGCCTTTGTACAGGTAGTGGATAGGGTTGTCTTAAATGGTTGTCTGTAGCAGGTCCAGGTCATAGTTAGGTCTGAATGTTCATTTTTGGAATGCAGCCATAGAGGTATGGTGTCGTAACTGAGACAACGATGACACTCAGGCGATGAAGAGGATAAGCTTGTAGAGCCCTCTTTTGTAATAGGGGGGAGGACTGAGAGTTAGGAGACTTGAGGGAGAGAGAGAGAGATCTTAGGTAGAGAGATTCTTAGGAGACATAGGAGGTAGAATAGTTCTGAGAGAGAGCTTGAGAGAACTGGGACTGTATTGTAGTCTAGTTTTTGTTAACATCTGTATAGACACAGAGAGATAATAGAAAAATAGTTTTTCATGCATATGGTGTGTTTATGTATTTGTATTCATTGTTATGATTTTATATGTCATTCATGTTTGAATGTATGAACCGGTGAAGTATTTTATGAGTTTCAATTGTTTCTCGTCTTAGAGTTTCCGAGTGCAAGGAGTGCACACAATCCCCAAGGAGTGCGTTGACAGAGGTGAGTTAAACTCAAGGAAATATCAGGAGGGATACCATTGAACCTTCATCAGTAGAAGTGCAAGGAGTGCAGAGGAAGAATTCTTTTTTGAGTTCAGAGAGAAGCCAAGTTACCGAGAACTCTGTAAAGCTCTTCTAGGTGGGCATCGAGCCGGTGCAAGTGTTCACTAAGGGAATTATGTGTTGAGTTTAGGAAGAAACAAAGTTACTGAACACTCTGTAAGGAGAAGCTCTGCAAAGTCTGCATCGAGCCAGGAGAATGCCAGGAGGGCGAGAAGAATTTATTGTCAAGAAATCCTTCGGATCTGTTTTTGACGAAATCTCAGGAACACATGGAGTGTGTGGGAGATCAGAACCTTTGAGGAGGAAAAGATCAGAAGAGATAACACAAAGAGTGTGTAGGGGACATACTTATTCTAAGTCCAAAAGCTCAGAAGAGATAGCGCTTGAAAGAGCGTAAGTGAGACCTAAGATAGTCGAGTTTGCGAGAGAAAGTTCGAAGGCCAAAAACCTTTGGAGAATGATGAAATCTTCCTAGTCAAAACGAATTAAAATCTTAGGAGGAGGAGTGACAAAAACCATCTGATTGGTTGTGGGGAGGAGCTTGGACTGTTAGATTAGCATCCAGTGAATAGGAGAAGCCAAGGAGGAGAGAATAGATCCCATCCATTGGATATGAGCACAGAGTGTGAACAACTGTTGGATCTAGATGGAGGTGCATGAGCCCTAATTCTATGTACACACAGGATATTGGACTTGTCAAAGTCCCGAAGTCTCAAAGAGAGTAGGGACCATCCATCATCAAAGGAAACAGGTGGCGTAAGATCTAAGTTTTTGGGTGAAAGTACTCCGAGAGAACCAAGTGCATAGGAGTTGAAACTCCTAAACCCCAAAGACCCGAAGTGGATAGAGGTTGTTAGATCAAAGGGGAGACACACGTCAAGAGATCATGTGTTTCGGGTGAAAATTCTCCAGGAGGAATGAGCGCACAAGAGGTTGAAACACTTGAAGGCCGAAGAGCCAAAGGACCAAGAGCTGACAATCTGCAGAAGGACACTTGTCAACAGATTGCGGGCTCCAGGTAAGTTGTAGTAAGGGTTCAGTTGAGAACTGAGATAGACAAAGCCTGAAGGGATGAAGAGAATCTGGACCGTCATATCCAGAAGAGCACGTGGCGGAAGATCATGAACTCCGAGTGAAAACAGTCACGGATAATGCGAAGGAGAAATGTTTGACATCACTGAATCCTGAACAACTGAAGCATATGATAACCGTCAATCTCGGAGGGGACAAGTGTCACCATATCCTAGACTTTGGAGGATTGCACTCTAGGGTTTTTTTTGGAAAACAAGTTTCATAAACTTCCTGAAACCCAAAGTCCCGAAATCATCAGGACCGTCCATTGAAAGGGGACACGTGGCAAGAGATCATCATTTCGCTAACTCACAGTAGGGAAAATTCAAAAGGCAGAGTTATAAGAACTCATGAATCGTGAAATCACGATTTGATCACAACCGTTGATCGAGGAGAGATCTAGACCATTGATTGTCCAGGGAGAATTTCGGGGTTTCAGGGATCGGAAGATCTAAGGAGAGAATTCTTTTGACTTCGCAAAACGCGAAGTCCCAAATCCATCAGAGCTGTCCATCGAAAGGTAAATGTGGTGAGAGATCGACGTTTCACTGACTTGCACATCAGAGAAGTCAAAGGGGAGAATCATGGGAACTCGCGAGGCTCGAGTTCGTGATTTGACAAGGGTTGTCAAATCTCAGAGGATCTAAGCCATTGATTTGTGCTCTGAAATATCATCATTTTAGAAGTCGGGAGTGTGGTGGAAGTTGTAACTCAGAGGTCACAAATCATAAAGTCTCGATGAGATATGGACTGTCAGATCGAGGAAGGATATGGGTTGTCAGATCTGAAGCATCAAGAGTTCATACATCGGGAGAATGGAGGTGCCTCACATTGGGAATCCCCGACAGGGGAAATCCCGATGCGCTTAGAGGTTTATCCCTAGGTCATAGTGAGGGGTCAAATTGAAAGAGGATAAGGGAGGAGCTAGCAAGTGCTAGGCCCTTGTCCGGATTTCATAGATCGGGAGATTTGAGGTGACTCACATACAAATACCCTACTCGAGAAATTGCGATGCACCTTTGTTTAGGCTCATGGTCATAGCCCATGGTCGTACGAGAGAAAGGGATTAAATTGTCCTATGAGAGAAAGGGATTAAATTGTCCAGGTATCTAGGAAACTTGTCGTACGAGAGAAAGGGATCAACGGTCTAGAACACATAGTGAATTGACAACTGGGATTAAATTGCGATTTCGCATATCGCGATTTCAATGATCATATTTCTTGCCTTTCCAAAACGCGAGTCGCAAAACTCCGAAATGGAGTTGACGGTCCAGATCAACAGTCCCAATCAATACTTAATATGATGGTCATCAGGAACCTGCATCCAGAAATAGAATTTGCGATCATCCTCCTTGAATTTCAAAATGTACACTCCCTCTGGGGTTTCCTGGACTTTTTCAAATACAGCTTCATCTGGTAATCTGATTTGATCAACTTCTACCATATTACATGTTCGATTAAGCCATTGAAAGTGCAACAAACCCTCATCTCCCCTAGCTACATGAAGAAGTCATTTCTGAGTATCTGGCACAACTTGTGCCCCCTCCAGAGACATCATTCCAGCTCGAAACTCCAGCATGATCTCCTGACAATTGAATCGGATGATGCATTACAACATATAGAATCCGTTATGACCAAACCTTACAAATCCTCCCTGTAGCGTCTTCTCATAATTCCCATCTATTTCATACTTTCTGTACTCATGCCATCTTCACTGTTGTACTTGCCATCAATGACAAGTATACAAGCATGCACTGTCTGTTAAAGATTTGCCAACACCCTTCACCAACTATTTTGTGGTGGTATATTTAGATCACATCTTCATCTTCATCAGAACTTGGGAGGAGTACATGCAACATGTTCAGTAGGTTCTAAGCACTCTGTGACAGCACAAGCTATATGCCAACTTGGAAAAATGCTCTTTTGGCATGAACATGATCCAATACTTGGGCTACATTGTTGATGATCATGGGGTACATGTTTATCCAACTAAGATCCAATTCATCTATGACTGTACAACCCCAGCCACACTAACCAAGCTTTAGATCTTCTTGGAACTGGCCAACTTCTACTGAAGGTTCATGTTGGGATTCTCCCATATTGCATGGGTCCTCGGCCAAGTGACCAAGGGCGGTGGAAGGGAAAAGTTTGTTTGGGGGAAGGAACAACAATGAAAATTCGATGATCTGAAGCATCGCTTGTGCTTAGCTCCAATACTCTTCTTTCCCGATATACAACAATCGTTTGAGATTGAGACTGATGCATATGACTATATTGTAGGTGCAGTTCTCACTTGGCACGATCATCCAGTAGCATACCATATTTAGACACTCTCATATATTTTCTGGAAATCCCCCACCTATGACAAGGAAATGTATTACATTCTACAAGCATGTTGTCAATGGAAACATTACATTCTGGGAAAGGAGACAATCATCCACACTGATCACAAGCCTCTGTAGTTCATACAGGCACATGGGAAATTAGAGAACAAACGCCCTCAGAAGTGGTCCACCTACCTGCAACAGTTCCATATCAACATCAAGTATAAGACAAGGATCTCAAATCATGTCGCTGACTACCTCAATCGACCTCCCGTGGATGCACTCACCACTATGCTCCATTCCTATGGACATGAGGCATCTAAGTGGCCCCAACTTTATCAACAAGATCTGGACTTTGCCACCACCTATCAACTCTTGGGTACAGGTGTGACTGTCATCAATTTTCACATTCAAGAAAGACTATTATTCCATATCATTAATATCTATGTTCCTACAAGAGAGTGTGAAAACATGATTTGGGAAGCCCACTATAGTCGTATGGCAGGACATTTTGGAGTGGAGAAAATTGCGGTTGTTCTTCATAAACATTTTTATTGGCCAAAAATTCAATAGGACGTCAGGAAGTATATCAGATATTTCACTGCATGTGCCATTTCCAATCCAGCCGTCAAGAATAAAGGCTTATACACCCCTCTTCCTACTCCCAAGAAGCCTTGGGAATCCATCTTAATGGATTACATTTTTGGCCTTTCATCTGCCAAGCAAGGCAATGACTATGTATTTGTGGTTGTTGATCAGTTTTCAAAGATGGCCATCCTCATAACCTGCAATAAGAATATTACATTAGTAGATACTACCAAGATCTTATTCGAACGAGTGTGGGTCCATTTTGGGATACCATAGACGCTCATCTCCGACCAGGACAACAGGTTCCTCAATACATTTTGGTAGAGTCTTTGGTCTCTATTGGACACCAAGCTCACTAAATCCACTCATTTCCACCCCCAAATAGACGGCCAAATAAAGGTATCCAATCAGATGATTGTGCACATCCTTCACATGTACAACTCTAAGCATCCATGTACATGGGATGAGCGTCTCTCCCATGTTCAACATAGTTACAATAGGGCTCTCCATAGTTCCACCATCCATAGCCCATTTCAAGTGGGGCAGGGATTCCAACCCTTGGGTCCCATTGATGTTGCACTACCTCTTTCCACCACACAGATAGACTCTTCCCATGTTCAGTCTGAGACCAAAAAAGCCACCAGATTCATTGAGCAGATTCAACACAGTCGCCAATCGATCCAGGAGATTTTGCAGAAATCCAATGCTAAGTACAAACAAAACCATGATCAACACAGGGTACCGCACCAGTTTCAGGTTGGAGACAAAGTCTTGTTGCATTTTCAAAAGGAGCGTCTCACAGGGCCCTATGAGAAGCTCCACCCACTTCTCTATGGGCCTTACACTATCACCAAGGTTGTGGGTAGAAATTCTTTTGAGCTCAACACTCCACCCTTCCTTGGCCTACACCCAGTGTTCAATGTGGACCTCCTTTGACCATATTTCCCACCATTATTGGAGATCTCAGAGATCGCAAAACAATTGACACCAACATATCTCAACCTTGACTGCATGGAACAAGCATCCACTGATCAGATAGTAGACACACAGGTCAAGGGTACTCACCAACAAAGGATCCAACTTTATTGGGTTATCAAGGCAGGGGAGCTCCTACACCAAGACAAGTGGCTCACCTAGGGCCAAATCCAATAAAAGTTTTATCACCTGATGGGTGTTGGAGTTACTTCACACACACCTAGTATTTATTTTTCCTAAGGTTATTCCTTGTTTATTAGTCATAATTAGTCATTATCCAGTCTCCTATATTTTAGGGGAGAATATTCCACCATTCTCTTTCAATTGACACTTCAGTTTGACTAGTTGAGTTGAGTTTAGATGTTGCATTGGTTTTGTCACCATACAACATTGGGATCATCACCAAATCACTAGTCTTTGTTCAGTCAGCTAACTAAAGATTAGTTGACTAGTTACCTCAGCTAGGTGGCAGTTCACTCCCATAACTGTCTGAGAGACTAGACTAGGTGGCAATTTACTCTTGTAACTGCTGGTGTGTGTCCAGATCAATCTAGACCACCACTATGGCTCATTATTTACTCATGTATCCTATATCTATTGTAAATTATTCACTCTTTTGAGTGTGGAATACAGTTAATGAGAATTCTTCCATTCTTTCTCTCCTTCTTCTTCCTTCTACAATTCTCTCTGCAATTGTTTCCCTCCTTCTTCTTCCTTCTACAATTCTCTCTGCAAATGTGTGTATTATTGTTTAGCTAGATATATTCTATGCAGTTTGAACACATTTACATGGTATTAGAGACGACAGACTGCTAAGAAAAAGCTACACCAAATTTTTTTTGCAGGTACAAAAGATTGAAGACAATACAAAGATGGATTATTCGCCAGAAATACTTCTCACGCCTCATAACTATTTGGAATGGAAGCCAAAAATTCTTCTTATCCTCATATGCAGAGGCTTGTACCAAATAAATATGGCTATGGAAGTAGAGCCTAATTTTGTCGATGAGAAAAATGACTTTCTCAATAGACAAGATATGGCCATAGGATGTATCCTCTATTTTATTTCTCCCGAAATTCTCCATAAAATATATGACGACTCACAAGAATTCACTCCAAATGATTTATGGATCATATTGGAGGTTTTATTTGGGAATAAGGAAGAATGCATGCAAAATGTTGACAAGATAGAAAATGTAGAAAAACCACTGGAAGAAAAATCATCTCAGTTTGAAGAGCCTTCTACACAAGTATCTACAAAAAATTGTATTCCATTAATTGAAGATGATGTCTACTCCATTTCATATTTTTTTTTTTTCTGAAATTCATGTGGAAGATATATGACATGCATCTCAGGAGTCACATGCAGATACTTTTCCATGCACAATGCATGCATCTCAGGAGACAAAAAGGGAGCCGCGCACATCCGACTCAATTATGATATTTTCTGAGAACAATTTGTAGAAACTAATTGGATATTTTAATTTCTCTTAGAAAAATATCCAATTTCAAAAAAACAATCGTCCGAAACGGAGTCCGGAAAGTGAAGTTATGATCGTTTCAAAACCAACAAAAATTCAGCATTTTTTTGGAAATGGTTGCACGGTTTTCAAAATTTCATCCAAAATTTATTTGGATATTATTCATTACAAGAAGATAAAGTGGATATGTGTGGAAATATCAATGATGCATATACTTCATCAGATCCATCCAGACATTTACAACTTCAACAAAATCTTCAAAGAGCACAAACTTGCACAGTTGCGAGGTCTTCTTGGAGTGAAGGACATGGTTGCTTAGCAATTGCCTTTTGTTCCTTATCATTTTTTATTTTATGCATTGTAATTTGAGGGGGGGTTTTGTTCCCNAAAATCCAAAGTTCAACACTCACTTCTTACTCTTAGTATCTAAAGATTAAAGTCATCTCTATTTGTGTTAGCTTTCATTTATTTATTAATATGATGCACATTTCCATAACATTAAATCCATCACACAATTCACATCCACATTATCCTACCACCATATTGCAATATCCACCATTTTAAATGTGTCTTAATAAAATCTCTCTAGAGAGGGCGATTCAAAAACACCAATAGAGAAAAGGAAAATTTTCAAATTACTTGTTATTTTATGAAGTATGAGAATATTATATGGAAGGGCAGTTCAAAAACACCCTTTTTCCCAAAAGGGATTTTTTCAAATTATTTGTTTTTTTATGAAATACAACAGTATTATAAAGTTTGAAAACACACACACATATATATATATATAGAACAACCCATCAATGTCTTTACTCCCAACATTTAGGTGTTTAATGATCATTGTATCTTTAGTATTAAATAATGATGAATGTCAAGCATGATTAGGATCCAAAGTTCAACACCCACTACTTACTCTTGACATCTAAAGTCTAAGGTCATCTCTATTTGTGTTGGCTCTCATTTATTTCTTGATATGATGCACCTTTTCACAACATTAAATCCATCACACAACTCACACCCACATTATCGTACGACCATATTGGAGTACCCACAATTTTAAATGTCTTTTAATGAAAACTCCTTGGAGAAGCTTGGAAACCTTGTGTTTTTGTAATCCCCATTTGAATCCATGTGTTATTCACATTATCGATCCTTATTGATACGAGAATTGGCAATGCATTCATATTCCATACTTAATGTGTTCAAATTTCACCCCCACCATAATGTATTTCTTTGTTATATTTTCCACAACTCTTTGCTTTGTAAAACAGAAAAGGGATTAGTCATGGTTTATTGGTGCAAATTGTAATGACATTGGAAACTTATAAGTAAGATTAACTACAAATATGTGGTTTGATGAAACTTGTGAAGAGAAATGAATAGAGAATAGATATCAACTAAACCCAAAGAAACTAGGTCATCTCTCTTTCTTGATGTTCACATATTTTATGTCTATAAAAGTCTCTGGCATGTTGTTTCATAGTTATTTTGTTGCATTGGTATTTGTTATTGGCTATGACACAGTTATAGAATCAATATGTCATTGGGACTAGCCTAGGTGGTTGATGTTAGTTTTTTAGCTCGGGAGGTACTCCGCATGTGTGTCTTGTATGCAGAAGTTACCTTGTATCTACAGTACTAGACACTTGACTTTGTAATGGGTTTTTACAAAGTTGTGATAAAGTGGCTCTTTTACTAAAGTGACTTTTTTAATAAAGTGTACCTTCTAATATTAAAGTGAATTTATCTCATAAAGTAAACTTATGTTATAAAGTGAAAATGTACTTTAATATTTTAAGTGATTTATTTTGGAGGGAATGAATCATGACCCTTGATCTTGTAAAGGAAAGATTAGAGCTTGGCCATTAGATCTAGGATTGGAGAAGGTGAATGGTCACTTTCATATTATAAGAGAATGCATTGGGTAGTGTGCAATATTTTGAGGAAGAGTTTGAGAGAGATTTTCGATTAAGCTTGAGAGAGGGAAGTTAGGGCAACAAAGAGGGTGGATTTCCCAAGAGATATTAGGCACAAATCCCAAGGAAAATTTTATGTGTGAGTGCTAAGTTATTTTTCAGTTGTTGGAGTTTGTACTGTATGGATCCATACAGTCCATAGAGAAAGGGGAAGCGGGCGCGAAAATTGAGGTAGCATTGGCACGGTTTTTGAGGATGTTTTAAGTGTTTTTCTTGCTATTGGGCCATGCAGGACAATCCGTACAACAGAATGTGGGCACACTTTTCAAGGTTCATATTTTTGGGCAGGCCGTATAGCAATACGGACTTGGCACATTTTTCGAGGCAAGAATTTTGGGGGTTGTTTTAGTGTGTTGTAAGTGGATTTCTCTTGTTGGAACTAATATGTATTGTTGTTGATATGTACTTTTCTGAAGCTGAATAATAAATATCTCTCTCTCACATTGGGTTTTCCCACATTGGGGTTTTCCCTGGCATTGACTAAATTTATGAGTTTCTCAGAGTTTAAAGGTTGTTATTCTTTGTGTTTATTCCACTGCTAAATTGCTTAGCAATGTGTATTTATGCTTATAGTAATTTCAAAAATGTGGGTTTAGACATTTCAGAGTTCATACAAGACAATTATCTCTAGGTTGCTAAGTGTATGACATAATTATTTAATTGCTAATTTTGTCTTTTAAATTTCTACATTGTATCAGAGCTTGGGCTCTGAGTGACAGTGAGCAGTGAGATTTTTGGGCAAGTTTGAAGGGTGAAGTCTGTTGTTTATTTTCCTTGGAATAGTGAAAGGGAATATGGTTGCATGCATTATATTTGAGGATCGGTTGGATGGAATTTCCAACTATTTGAAGTGGAAGGTCTAAATGTCAGGTGTTCTCAAGGAGAACAAGATTTGGAACTATGTCGGTTCTGTTGTTGTGGCTCCCACAACAGATCCTGCTTCTTTGGATTTGCATGAGGTAAAGGAAGCCAAATCTCGGAGGATTATTCTGGATGGGGTGAAGGACCACCTTATCCCACACTTGGCTAAGACGAAAACAACCCAAGAGATATAGGATGCACTTAAGAACTTATTTGAGGCAAAGAATGGAAACCGAAAGATGGCCTTGAAGGATAAGTTGCATGATACCAAGATGGGTAAGGGGGAGAGTGTGTCTTCTTATATTACATGGGTAGCTCAAGTGAAAGATGAGTTGGCTGCAATTGGGGAGGTCATATCGGATTCAAAGTTGGTAAGAATAACGTTGAAAGGATTCACCAAGGAATGGGAATTCTTTGTGAAGTGTGTGGTGGGTCGTGAGCATCTTCCATATTGGAGAAGACTATGGGACGATTTCACTCAGGAGGAGATTCAGGAAGGATCTCAGAGTAGTGGATAGAAGATAGATGGAGCTGAGGAGAATGTTGCTCTTGTTGCAAAGAGCAAGAAGAAAGGAAGTTTCAGGAGGGACTTGAGTAAAGTCAGATGTTACTGTTGTAACCAGTTGGGGCACCTTGCTTCTCATTGTCTTGAGAGGAAGAATAAGAAGGAAGGAACATGAGGGTCCTGATACAACGAATACAACAACCATGGAGGACATTTCTTCCTAGTATGACAGGGAATTTTCTTTGGTTACTCTAGTATCCAGTGTCAATAGTGGAGAATTTGAGGGAGATATTAGATGGATTGTTGACAGTGGAGCCTCTTGTTGCATGAATGGAATCTAGTGAGTATTCCTTATTATCACAGAGACAGGTCCTAACCGACTGGTGGAGAGTGAAGGAGGTATGGCGCTATGTGGATTTGGAAGGGTTAGATTCCAACTCAAGTATGGAGGATTCTTGGAGCTTGATGGAGTTCTCTTTGTTCCAGAGTAGAGGGTTAAATTGATCTCAATCTCAGCCTCCGAGGATGATGGATATTGTACATTTTTCAAGAGGGGACATGTATTTATCTACAGGGAGGGAGTGGACCCGGTGGAACCACAACTAATTGGTGATTGAGTGGACATGTTGTATATGTTGCAAGGACAACCTTCAGGTTATGATTCAATGTCAGAGGAGGATTATTCAGAGTGGTTGTCAAGAGAAGATCTTCTAGTTCGAGTTTTTTGCAGGTGTTGAGGATGGCTCCAGATTCAGAGGGAGCTCCTACTGAGCACAGTGTGATGGGACCAGATGATGGAGATGACAACGAGTACATCCCTCGCTAAGAGGGAGTGTTATCATTTTAGCTAAGGAGGTACTTTGCATGTGTGTCTTGTATGCGGAAGTTACCTTGTACCTACACTACTAGACACTTGACTTTGTAATGGATTTTTATAAAGTTGTGATAAAGTGGTTCTTTTATTAAAGTGATTTTTTAATAAAGTGTACCTTCTAATATTAAAGTGACTTTATCTCATAAAGTGCAATTATGTTATAAAGTGAAAAAGTACTTTAATATTTTAAATGATTTATTTTGGAGGGAATGAATCATGACCCTTGATCTTGTAAAGGAAATATTAGATCTTGGCCATTAGATCTACGGTTGGAGAAGGTGAAGGGCCACTTTCAGATTATAAGAGAATGCAATGGGTAGTGTGCAAGATTTTGAGGAAGAGTTTGAGAGAGATTTTTCAGTAAGCTTGAGAGAGGAAAGTTAGGGCAGCAAAGATGGTGCATTTCCCAAGAGATATTGGGCACAAATTCCAAGGGAACATTTATGTGTGAGTGATGAATTATTTTTTTACTATTGGAGACCATACTGTACCGATCCGTATAGTAAGGGGAAGACGGCACTGAAATCTAGGCAACATTGGGACAATTTTCGAGGTTTTTTGAGTCTTTTTCTTGTTGTTGGGTCGTAAAAGATAGTATGTAAAGCATAATTTGGGCACACATTTCAATGTGCATACTTCTAGGCAAGTCGTACAACAATATGAACTTGGCACGTTTTTTAAGGTAGAAATTTTCGGGGTTGTTTTAGTGTGTTGTAAGTGGATTTCTCTTGTTGGAACTGATATTTATTGTTGTTGATATGTACTTTCCTGAATATGAATAATAAATCTCTCTCTCTTTCTCTCTCTCTCTCATTGGGTTTCCCCACATTGGGGTTTTCCCTGGCATTGCCTAAATTTCTGAGTTTTTCTGAGTTGAATGGTTGATATTCATTATGTTTATTTCGTTGCTAAATTTCTTAGTGATGTGTGTTTATTCTTATGGTAATTTCATAAATGTGGGTTTAGACATTTCAAAGTTCATACAAGACAATTATCTTGATCTGTATGGATATTGGTGACCACCCACCTATTCCAACTAGCTCCTCGTGTCCGTTTTTATTCATCACGTCTTTTTGTACTGCTTTATAATTGTGAGTTATACACTTTTGGGGATTTCTGAAGCTTCACACATTCTCTAGGTGAATATGGGTGGCCTCTCACCTAATCCAACTGACATATTTTGTATGTTTTCATTTCAACACATCTTGTTGTACTTTCGGGGCTGTTTTGAGGCCCTAAACATTGTTTTTTTTTCTCGCCACAATCAAACTATAGACGAAGTAAGAGTTTGATGACATAATGTGTATTTCTATGAAATACCTTTCCAACGGGCTATCACGCGCCTAAAACAGAGGTCGTATGCAAAAGTTATGACCCTAGGAAGTTGAGGTACCAAATTACACCAACTTACCCATAGGGCCCACATGATTTTTGGTGTTTCACCTTCTAGGGTTAGGTTTTTGGATGTCTAGGGTTTTGGAATTCATGAGTAATATGAAAAGGGCCTATGGAGCCTCATTGTAGTCGATTCTTCTCAGATGGATGCGCGTAGCAGCCACATCTCTTCTCAGAGATAACTACCACCATTCGAGCAAGTTTCAGTTCTGCAATTTTATAGTTTCAGCCTATTTCATTATTTAATAGACGATATTGTTCACTAAATATTTGTGTTATTCTTAATATCTCTATGTTTATGGTATTCAATCTGTAATCATTTCGTTCCAGTCCTAAATCCAAATCAGTGGTATCAGAGCAGTTTGTTATTCATTTATTTTTCTTCGTGTATGTCCCTGACAAGGTCTGGGTACAAGAAGTTAGGACTCAAACCAATCGATCCATTACTAGATAGGTCGCGCTAAGCCTGAAAACAACCCATGGGAGACAAAAATAAAGATGATGGAGCAGTAGATCCTATTAAAATTTTTCTCGAGGAAGCCCTCGCGTGACAAAGGAACGAAATGATGGACAACTTCGCACAGATCCTTTGACGGTTGCCCACGAGAGAAGAATCTTCATCAAGAAGACATGCAATCCCCTTCAAGGTACAGGTAAATTTTGATATTCCATTATTTTAAGGACTGATAGATGTGGATGATGTAGATAAATGGTTAAATCTTCTTGAAGGATATTTTTCGGTCCGCAATTTTTGTGACTGGGAAAAGATCACTTTTGTACTCCTCAAGGTCGTTCCCCATGTTAAAGATTGGTGGGATACCTACTTTGACCAAAGGGTCGTGAAGGAATATGCAATGTTTTTGGTGTCCCCTACATGGGATTCCTTTCGGGACGCCATTTAAGAACAATACTACCATGTTGGAAGATACGAGGACCAATACACCAGATGGACCACCCTCCGTCAAGAAAGGGACCAAACAGTACCAGACTTCACCAACATTTTCCATACCCTCCGCACCAAATTGGGTATCAAAGATTATGAGCATCATTTGGTGCTCTAATACCGCAATTGTTTGCATAGATACATTCAAACAGAAATGGAGTTCCTGGACATCACCTCATTGGGCACAACTTATAGATATGTTTTCAAGATCGAGCAGAAATTTAAGCAGAAATGATGAGAGTTTGGATCTACAAACCCCTCACAGCTGAGGCAGGGAAAATATAGGTATCTCAACATCAAGTATAATATAGGTATCTCCAATCATGTCCTTGACTTCCTTATTCATATTCCTGTGGTTGCACTTACCACTGTGCTCCATTCATGTGGACATGAAACATCATAGTGGCCCCAACTTTACCAATAAGATCCAGACTTCGCCACCACATATCATCTCTTGGGTACAGGTGCCACTGTCAGTGATTTTCACATTTAAGATGAACTCTTATGCCACCTGGTCCATCTCTGTGTTCCTAAAAACGAGTGTGAAAAGATGATTTTGGAAGCCCACTAGAGTCGGGTGGCAGGACATTTTGACGTAGAGAAAACTGTGATCATCCTTCAGAAACATTTTTATTAGCCAAAACTTCGGCTGGACGTCAACAAGTATATCAGATCTTGCACTTCCTACGCCATCGCCAAGCTGACCATCAAGAATAAAGGATTATACACCCCTCTGCCTATTCCTAAGAAGTCGTTGGAGTCCATCTCCATGGACTACATGTCTGGTTTATCAACCACCAAGCACGAAAATGATTGTGTGTTTGTGGTTGTTGATCGGTTTTCGAAGATGGCCATCCTCACAGCCTGTAAGAAGACTGTCATAGTGGCCAATACTATCAATCTCTTCTTCGAACGAGTTTGGGTTCACTTTGGGATACCACAGACCATCATCTTCGACTGAGACAGCAGGTTCCTCATCACCTTTTGGTCGAGTCTCTGGTCTCCGTTGGACACCAAGCTCACAAAATCCACTTCTTTCCACCCCCAAACCGATGGCCAAACTGAGGTCGTCAATCAGATGATTTTGCACATCCTGCGTATGTAAAATTCCAAGCATCCCCATACATGGGATGAGAGTCTCCCATATGTCCAACACAGTTACAACAAGGCTCTCTATAGTTCCACCGACCATAGCCCATTTCAGGTGGGTCTGGGATTCCAACCCTTGGGACACATTGATGTTGCACTTCCTATTTCCACCGCAGAGACAGACTCTTCCCATGATCAATCTGCGGTCGACAAAGAAACCAAATTCATTGAGTGGATTCAACACATCCGCCAACAGGTCTAGGATATTTAGCAGAAATACAATGCTAAGTACAAGCAACTATATGATAAACACAGGGTACCACACCAGTTTCAGGTTGG
>SNQJ01S0072303.1:37033-52769 GCA_010110895.2 Picea sitchensis
ATTGAACAACCCATCAATGTCTTTACTCCCAACATTTAGGTGTTTAAGGATCATTGTATCTTTAGTATTAAATAATGATGAATGTCAAGCATGATTAGGATCCAAAGTTCAACACCCACTACTTACTCTTGACATCTAAAGTCTAAGGTCATCTCTATTTGTGTTGGCTGTCATTTATTTCTTGATATGATGCACCTTTTCACAACATTAAATCCATCACACAACTCACACCCACATTGTCCTACGACCATATTGGAGTACCCACAATTTTAAATGTCTTTTAATGAAAACTCCTTGGAGAAGCTTGGAAACCTTGTGTTTTTGTAATCCCCATTTGAATCCATGTGTTATTCACATTATCGATCCTTATTGATATGAGAATTGGCAATGCATTCATATTCCATACTTAATGTGTTCAAATTTCACCCCACCATAATGTATTTCTTTGTTATATTTTCCACAACTCTTTGCTTTGTAAAACACAAAAAGGATTAGTCATGGTTTATTGGTGCAAATTGTAATGACATTGGAAACTTATTAGTAAGATTAACTACAAATATGTGGTTTGATGACACTTGTGAAGAGAAAAGAATAGAGAATAGATATCAACTAAACCCAAAGAAACTAGGTCATCTCTCTTTCTTGATGTTCACATATTTTATGTCTATAAAAGTCTCTAACATGTTGTTTCATAGTTATTTTGTTGCATTGGTATTTGTTATTGGCTATGACACAGTTATAGAATCAATATGTCATTGGGACTAGCCTAGGTGGTTGATGTTAGTTTTTTAGCTCGGGAGGTGCTCCGCATGTGTGTCTTGTATGCAGAAGTTACCTTGTATCTACAGTAATAGACACTTGACTTTGTAATGGGTTTTTACAAAGTTGTGATAAAGTGGCTCTTTTATTAAAGTGACTTTTTTAATAAAGTGTACCTTCTAATATTAAAGTGAATTTATCTCATAAAGTATACTTATGTTATAACGTGAAAATGTACTTTAATATTTTAAGTGATTTATTTTGGAGGGAATGAATCATGACCCTTGATCTTGTAAAGGAAAGATTAGATCTTGGCCATTAGATCTAGGATTGGAGAAGGTGAAGGGTCACTTTCAGATTATAAGAGAATGCATTGGGTAGTGTGCAATATTTTGAGGAAGAGATTGAGAGAGATTTTCGATTAAGCTTGAGAGAGAGAAGTTAGGGCAACAAAGAGGGCGGATTTCCCAAGAGATATTAGGCACAAATCCCAAGGAAAAATTTATGTGTGAGTGCTAAATTATTTTTCAGTTGTTGGAGGTTGTATTGTATGGATCCATACAGTCCATAGAGAAAGGGGAAGAGGGTGCGGAAATTGAGGTAGCATTGGCACGGTTTTTGAGGATGTTTTAAGTGTTTTTCTTGCTATTGGGCCATGCAGGACAATCCATACAACAGAATGTGGGCACACTTTTCAAGGTTCATATTTTTGGGCAGGCCGTATAGCAATACGGACTTGGTACATTTTTCGAGGAAAGAATTTTGGGGGTTGTTTTAGTGTGTTGTAAGTGGATTTCTCTTGTTGGAACTAATATGTATTGTTGTTGATATGTACTTTTCTGAAGCTGAATAATAAATATCTCTCTCTCTCTCTCACATTGGGTTTCCCCACATTGGGGTTTTCCCTGGCATTGCCTAAATTTCTGAGTTTCTCAGTGTTTAAAGGTTGTTATTCTTTGTGTTTATTCCACTGCTAAATTGCTTAGCAATGTGTATTTATGCTTATGGTAATTTCAGAAATGTGGGTTTAGACATTTCAGAGTTCATACAAGACAATTATCTCTAGGTTGCTAAGTGTATGACATAATTATTTACTTGCTAATTTTGTCTTTTAAATTTCTACATTGTATCAGAGCTTGGGCTCCGAGTGACATTGAGTAGTGAGATTTTTGAACAAGTTTGAAGGGGGAAGTCTATTGTTTATTTTCCTTGGAATAGTGACAGGGAATATGGTTGCATGCATTATATTTGAGGATCGGTTGGATGGAATTTCCAACTATTTGCAGTGGAAGGTCTAAATGTCAGGTGTTCTCAAGGGGAACAAGATTTGGAACTATGTCGGTTCTGTTGTTGTGTCTCCCACAACAGATCCGGTTTCTTTGGATTTGCATAAGGTAAAGGAAGCCAAAGCTCGGAGGATTATTCTGGATGGGGTGAAGGACCACCTTATCCCACACTTGGCTGAGAAGAAAACAACCCAAGAGATATAGGATGCACTTAAGAACTTATTTGAGGCGAAGAATGAAAACCGAAAGATGGCCTTGAAGGATAAGTTGCATGATACCAAGATGGGTAAGGGGGAGAGTGTGTCTTCTTATATTACATGGGTAGCTCAAGTGAAAGATGAGTTGGTTGCAATTGGGGAGGTCATATCGGATTCAAAGTTGGTAAGAATAGCCTTGAAAGGATTCACCAAGGAATGGGAATTCTTCGTGAAGTGTGTGGTGGGTCGTGAGCATCTTCCATATTGGAGAAGACTATGGGACGATTTCACTCAGGAGAAGATTCAAGAAGGATCTCAGAGCAGTGGATAGAAGATAGATGGAGTTGAGGAGAATGTTGCTCTTGTTGCAAAGAGCAAGAAGAAAGGAAGTTTCGGGAGGTTCTTGAGTAAAGTCAGATGTTACTGTTGTAAGCAGTTGGGGCACCTTGCTTCTCATTGTCTTGAGAGGAAGAATAAGAAGGAAGGAACATGAGGGTCCTGATACAACGAATACAACAACCATGGAGGACGTTTCTTCCAAGTATGACAGGGAATTTTCTTTGGTTACTCTAGTATCCAGTGTCAGTAGTGGAGGATTTGAGGGAGATATTAGATGGATTGTTGAAAATGGAGCCTCTTGTTGCATCAATGGAATCTGGCGAGTATTCCTTATTATCACAGAGACATGTCCTAACTGACTGGTGGAGAGTGAAGGAGGTATGGCGCAAGTTGTATGTGGAGTTGGAAGGGTTAGATTCCAACTCAAGTATGGAGGATTCTTGGAGCTTGATGGAGTTCTCTTTGTTCCAAGGTAGAGGGTTAACTTTCTCTCAATCTCAACCTCTGAGGATGATGGATATTGTACATTTTTCAAGAGGGGACATGTATTTATCTACAGGGAGGGAGTGGACCCGGTGGAACCACAACTGATTGGTGATCGAGTGGACATGTTGTATATGTTTTGAGGACAACCTTCAGGTTATGATTCAACGTCAGATGAGGAGCATGAGGCTCATGAGACTGCAGTGGGCCCAAGGATTCAGCCTTTCATTCCGAGAGAAGAGAGGGAGTATCTTACGAGCACTGACAGGAGGCTCATTTGGTGTGATTGAATCGATGCTCAGGGTGGAGTGGATTCTCCTAGGAGCTCAGGGTTCAGAGTGGTTGTCAAGAGAAGATCTTCTAGTTTGAGTTCTGTGCAGGTGTTGAGGATGGCTCCAGATTCAGAGGGAGATCCTACTGAGCACAGTGTGATGGGACCAGATGATGGAGATGACAACGAGTACATCCCTCGCTAAGAGGGAGTGTTATCATTTTAGTTGAGGAGGTACTTTGCATGTGTGTCTTGTATGCGGAAGTTACCTTGTACCTACACTACTAGACACTTGACTTTGTAATGGGTTTTTATAAAGTTGTGATAAAGTGGTTCTTTTATTAAAGTGATTTTTTAATAAAGAGTACCTTCTTATATTAAAGTGACATTATCTCATAAAGTTCAATTATGTTATAAAGTGAAAAAGTACTTTAATATTTTAAATGATTTATTTTGGAGGGAATGAATCATGACCCTTGATCCTGTAAAGGAAATATTAGATCTTGGTCATTAGATCTAGGTTTGGAGAAGGTGAAGGGTCACTTTCAAATTATAAGAGAATGCATTGGGTAGTGTGCAAGATTTTGAGGAAGAGTTTGAGAGAGATTTTTCAGTAAGCTTGAGAGAGGGAAGTTAGGGCAGCAAATATGGTGCATTTCCCAAGATCTATCGGGCACAAATCCCAAGGGAACATTTATGTGTGAGTGATGAATTATTTTTCTACTTTTGGAGGTCGTACTGTACCGATCTGTACAGTAAGGGGAAGAGGGCAATGAAATCGAGGCAACATTGGGACAATTTTCGAGGCTTTTTGAGTGTTTTTCTTGTTGTTGGGTCATACAAGATAGTATGTAAAGCATAATTTGGGCACACATTTCAATGTGCATACTTCTGGGCAAGCCACACAACAATACGAACTTGGCATGTTTTTCGAGGCAGAAATTTTGGGGGCTTTTTTAGTGGGTTGTAAGTGGATTTCTCTTGTTGGCACTGATATTTATTGATGTTGATATGTACTTTCCTGAATATGAATAATAAATCTCTCTCTTTCTCTCTCTCTCTCATTGGGTTTCCCCACATTGGGGTTTTCCCTGGCATTCCCTCAATTTCTGAGTTTTTCTGAGTTGAATGGTTGATGTTCATTATGTTTATTTCGTTGCTAAATTGCTTAGTGATGTGTATTTATTCTTATGGTAATTTCATAAATGTGGGTTTAGACATTTTAGAGTTCATACAAGACAATTATCTTGATCTGTATGGATATTGGTGGCCACCCACCTATTCCAACTGGCTCCTCATGTCAGTTTTTGTTCATCACATCTTTTTGTATTGCTTTATAATTGTGAGTTATACACTTTTGGGGATTTTTGAAGCCTCACACATTCTCCAGGTGGATACGGGTGGCCTCTAGCCTAATCCAACTGGCATATTTTGTATGTTTTCACGTCAACACATCTTGTTGTACTTTTAGGGCTGTTTTGAGGCCCTAAACATTGTTTTTTTTCTCGCCACAGTCAAACTGTAGACAGAGTAAGAGTTTGATGATAGAATGTGTATTTCTATGAAATACCTTTCCAACAGGCTATCACGCGCCTAAAACGGAGGTCGTATGCAAAAGTTATGACCCTAGAAAGTTGAGGTACCAAATTACAGCAACTTACCCATAGGGCCCACATGATTTTTGGTGTTTCACCTTCTAGGGTTAGGTTTTTGGATGTCTAGAGTTTTGGAATTCATGAGTAATATGAAAAGGGCCTATGGAGCCTCATTGTAGTCGATTCTTCTCAGACAGATGCGCATAGCATCCACATCTCTTCTCAGAGATAACTACCACCATTCGAGCAAGTTTCAGTTCTACAGTTTTATAGTTTCAGCCTATTCCATTATTTAATAGACGATATTGTTCACTGAATATTTGTGTTATTCTTCCTATCTCTATGTTTATGGTATTCAGTCTGTAATCATTTCGTTCCACTCCTAAATCCGAATCAGTGGTATCATAGCGGTTTGTTATTCATTTATTTTTCTTCGTGCATGTCCCCAACAAGGTCTAGGTATAAGAAGTTAGGACTCGAACCAATCGATCCATTACCATATAGGTCGCGCCGAGCCTGAAAACAACCCATGGGAGACAAAAATAAAGATGATGGAGCAATAGATCCTATTAAAAAAATTCTTGAGGAAGCCCTCGCGTGACAAAGGAACGAAATGATGGACAACTTCGCACAGATCCTTTGACGATTTCCCACGGGAGAAGCATCTTCATCAGGAAGGCATACAATCCCCTTCAAGGTACAGGTAACTTTTGATATTCCATTATTTGAAGGACTGATAGATGTGGATGATATAGATAAATGGTTAAATCTTCTCGAAGGATATTTTTTGGTCTGCAATTTTTCCGATCGGGAAAAGATTACTTTTGTACTCCTCAAGGTCATTCCCCATGTTAAATATTGGTGGGATACCTACTTTAAGCAAAGGGCCATGGAGGAATATGCAATTTTTTTGGTGGCCCCTACATGGGATTCCTTCCGAGACACCATTTAAGAACAATACTACCCTGTTGGAAGATACGAAGACCAATACACCAGATGGACCACCCTCCGTCAAGAAAGGGACCAAACAGTACCAGACTTCACCAACATTTTCCATACCCTCCGCACCAAATTAGGTATCAAATATTATGAGCGTCATTTGGTGCTCTAATACTGCGGTTGTTTGCATAGATACATTCAAACAGAAATGGAGTTCCTGGACATCGCCTCATTGGGCACAACTTATAGATATGTTTTCAAGATCGAGCAGAAATTTAAGCAAAAATGACAAGAGTTTGGATCTGCAAACCCCTCACAGCTGAGGCAGGGCAAAGGAAACCCCAACCCACATAGCAGGGGACCAAGTCGCGATGGTTTCCCTCAGGACAATCCATCCAAGCCTCAACACAAGAAGGGAAACGAAAAGACAAAGAAGGACACAAGAAAATGGTGTGAGTACCATAAAATTCCTTGGCACAACACCGACGAATGTCGCTCCAAGCCATCCCTCGTGGTTGAGCTAAAGGCTTCCGAGTCAGAGGTCGATTCTGATTCTGAGTCAAATCCTGAAGGAGGGAAGTGGATTATCAATGTTGAACCCAGTGCCATGGTCGCTACCACCAAAGTCTGACCAAGCGAACCAGAAGAACTAGAGGAAGAGAAACGCCTCTTTCACTCGCAAATGTGGGTCAAGGGGGCCCCGATTCACTTCATTGTCGACAGCGGTAGTCAAAAGAACCTGATTTCAGCAGAGGTCGTCAAACGACTGAACCTGCCAATGACACCGCACCTGCAACCCTACACCATCAGCTGGATTCATCAAGGAAGAGATCTTTGTTTCATCCAACAATGTCGTCTATCCTACAACATCAAGCCTTTCAAAGATGAGGTACTGTGTGATATTGCTCCCTTTGAATTTTGTGATGTTCTTTTAGGACAACCATATTTTTGGAAGCATCATGTTGTGTATGAGTCTAGACCCCATAGTGTTATTATTACTTTGGGTAGACAATTGTATAGGATCCCAGAGGTGGCACCGCCGACTGCTATTTCTTTAATCTCTTCTAAGAAATGCAGTAAGTTCATTTCACAAACCGGGAAGTTCGTCTTATTTGTGATCCATGCTCACAATAAGCAGAAGGTCTCTGCCACAACCGTGGCCTCTACACAACACCTCTCTTTGAAACATAAGCAAGTGGACGGGATCGTGGAAGAATACAGAGACATATTCATCTCACTTACAGGGGTAGAAACACACTGGCAAGTCAAGCATCCAATTTATCTGACCCCTAGCGCACCTCTACCTAATGGACCAGTCTATCGACGCTCACTAATGGAGAATGACGAAATCAAGCGTCAAATCCAAGAGCTTATTCAAAAGGTGCACATTAGACCCAACTCCTCCCATTGTAGAAGCTCGATTGTACTGGTGCAAATGAAGGATGGGACTTGACAAGTTTGCATTGATTACAGGGCCTTAAACAAAATCACAATTAGGAACCACTATCCCATTCCTAGGATTGATGATCTTCTTGATCAACTCAAGGGGGAAAAGTTATTCAGCAAGATTGACCTGAAGTTTGGCTACCACCAGTTTCCCATCGAACCAACGGATGTCTAAAGGACAACCTTCAAGCCTAAGGAAGGTCTCTACGAATGGCTAGTCATGCCCTTTGGCTTGACAAATGCACCAACCACTTTCATGAGTTTGATGGATGATGTATTGAGACCCTTCACCAACTCCTTTGTGGTAGTATATTTGGATGACATCCCCATCTTTAGAAGAACGTGGGAGGAGCACATGTGACATATTCAGTAGGTTTTGAGCACTCTACGATAGCACAAACTTTATGCCAACTTGGAAAAAATCTCTTTTGGAATGAACAGGGTCCAATACCTGGGATACATTGTTGATGAGCATGGGGTACATTTTGATCCAGCTAAGATCCAAGTCATTCATGATTGTCCAGCCTCGACCACACTGACCGATATTTGGAGCTTCTTAGGACTTGCCAATTTTGATCGACGATTCGTGTTGGGATTCTCCCATATTGTCTGGGCCCTCATCCAGGTGACCAAGGGAGGTGGTAGGACAAGTTCGTGTGGGCGAAGGAGTAACAACAAGCATTTGAAGATCTGAAACATTGTTTGTGCTCAGCTCCAATGCTCTCATTGCCTGATCTGCAACAACCATTCAAGATTGAGACTGATGCGTCTGGCTATGCTGTGGGCGCACTTCTCACTCAGCACAGGAATCCGGTCGCATACCATAGTGAGACAGTCTCTGATATTGTCCGTAAATACCCCACCTATGATAAGGAAATGTATTCCATTATACAAGCCTTCCATCAATGGAAACAATACATTTTGGGTACAGAGACGATCATACACACTGATCATAAGCCTCTGTAGTTCATACAAACGTAGGGGAAATTGCAGAATGAATGCCATCAGAAGTGGTCCACCTACCTGCAACAGTTCCATCTCAACATCAAGTATAATATAGGTATCTCCAATCACATCCTTGAATTCCTTATTCGGCTTCCTGTGGTTGCACTTACCACTGTGCTCCATTCTTGTGGACATGAAACGTCATAGTGGCCCCAACTTTACCAGTAAGATCCAGACTTCACCACCACATATTAGCTCTTGGGTATAGGTGCCACTGTCACTGATTTTCACATTCGGGATGAAATCTTATGCCACTTGGTCCATCTCTGTGTTCCTAAAAGCGAGTGTGCAAAGCTGATTTGGGAAGCCCACTACAATCGAGTGGTAGGACATTTTGGCGTAGAGAAAAATGTGGCCGTCCTTCAGAAACATTTTTATTAGCCAAAACTTTGGCTGGACGTCAACAAGTATATCAGATCTTGCACTGCCTATGCCATCGCCAGCCCGACCATCAAGAAGAAAGGATTATACACCCCTATGCCTATTCCTGAGAAGTTGTTGGAGTCCATCTCCATGGACTACATGTCTAGTTTGTCGACCACCAAGCACGAAAATGATTGCATGTTTGTGGTCGTTGATCGGTTTTCGAAGATGGCCATCCTCACAGCCTATAAGAAGACTGTCATAGTGGCCAATATTGTCAAGCTCTTCTTCGAACGAGTTTGGGTTCACTTTGGGATACCACAGACCATCATCTTCGACTGAGACAACAGGTTCCTCATCACCTTTTGGTCGAGTCTCTGGTCTCTATTGGACACCAAGCTCACAAAATCTACTTCTTTCCACCCCCAAACCAATGGCCAAACTGAGGTTGTCAATCGGATGATTTTTCACATCCTGCGTATGTAAAATTCCAAGCATCCCCGTACATGGGACGAGAGTCTCCCATATGTCCAACACAGTTACAACAAGGCTCTCCATAGTTCCACCATCCATAGCCCATTTTAGGTGGGTCTGGGATTCCAACCCTTGGGACCCATTTATGTTTCACTTCCTATTTCCACCGCAAATACAAACTCTTCCCATGATCAGTCTGCGGTCAACAAAGCAGCCAAATTCATTGAGTGGATTCAACACATCCGCCAACAGGTCCAGGAGATTTAGCAGAAATACAATGCTAAGTACAAGCAACTCCATGATAAACACAGGGTACCACACCAGTTTCAGGTTGGCGAAAAAGTCTTGTTAAATTTGTAAAAGGAGCGTCTCACCAGGCCCAATCGGAAGCTTCAGCCACTTCGTTATGGGTCYTACACTATCTCCTTCTAGGGTTAGGTTTTTGGATGTATAAGGTTTTGGAATTCATGAGTAATATTTAAAGGGCCTATGGAGCCTCATGGTAGTCGATTCTTCTCAGACGCATGCACGTAGAAGCCACATCACTTCTCAGAGATAACTACCACCATTCGACCAAGTTTTAGTTCTGCAATTTTACAGTTTCACCCTATTTCATTATTTAATAAAAGATATTGTTCATTGAATATTTGTGTTATTCTTCCTATCTTTGTGTTTATGGTATTCAGTCTGTAATCACTTCGTTCCACGCCTAAATCTGGATCATATCTCTAGGTTTCTAAGTGTATGACAAAATTATTTACTTGATGATTTTGTCTTTTAAATTTCTACATGGTATTAGAGCTTGGGCTCTGAGTGACAGTGAGCAGTGAGATTTTTGGGCAAGTTTGAAGGGGGAAATTTGTTGTTTGTTTTCCTTGGAATAGTGACAGGGAATATGGTTGCATGCATTATAATTGAGGATCGGTTGGATGGAATTTACAACTATTTGCAGTGGAAGGTTCAGATGCTAGTCAGTTATGTTGTTGTGGCTCCCACAACACATTTAGGAATTTACAACTATTTGAAACTATGTCAGTTATGTTGTTGTGGCTCCCACAACACATCCTATTGCTTTGGATTTGAATGAGGTAAAGGAAGCCAAATATTAGAGGATTATTCTAGATGGGTTGAAGGAACACATTATCCCACACTTGGCTAAGAAGAAGACATCCCAAGAGATGTGGGATGCACTTAAGAACTTCTTTGAGGAGAAGAATGAAAACTAGAAGATGGCCTTGAAGGATAAGCTACATGATACCAATATGGGTAAGGGGGAGAGTGTGTCTTATTATCTTACCTGAGTAGCTCAAGTGAAATATGAGCTAACTACAGTTGGGGAGGTCATATCAGATTCAGAGTTGGTGAGAATAGCCTTGAAAGGATTCACCAAGGAATGGGAATTCTTCGTGAAGTGTGTGGTGGGTCGTGAGCATCTTCTTGATTAGAGTATAATATGGGACGATTTCACTTAGAAGGAGATTCACTAAGGATCTTAGAGAAGTGGACAAAAGACAGATGGATAGGAGGAGAATGTTGCTCTTGCTGCAAAGAGCAAGAAGAAAGGAAGTTCTAGGAGGGACTTGAGTAAATTAAGATGTTGTTGTTGTAACCAGTTGGGGCACCTTGCTTCTCATTGTCCTAAGAGGAAGAAGAAGAAGAAGGAACAAGAGGGGCCTAATATAGTGGCTACAACAACCGTGGATGACTTTTCTTCCAAGTATGACAAGGAATTTTCTTTGGTTACTCTAGTATCTAATGTCAGTAGTGGAGGATTTGGGGGTGATATCATATGGATTGTTGATAGTGGAGTCTCTTGTCACATGATGACAATCTGGTGAGTATTCCTTATTATCACAGAGACGGGTCTTGAAAAACTGGTGGAGAGTGAAGGAGGTATGGCACGAGCTGTACGTGAAGTTGGAAGGGTTAGATTCCAACTCGAGTATGGAGGATTCTGGAGCTTGATGGATTTCTCTTTGTTCCAAGGATGAGGGTTAACTTTCTCTCAATCTCAGCCTTGGAGGATGATGGATATTGTACATTTTTCAAGAGGGGACATGTATTTATCTACAGGGAGGGAGTGGACCCGGTGGAACCATAGTTGATTGGTGATCGGGTGGACAGGTTGTATATGTTGTGAGGAAAACCTTCAGGTTATGATTCAACGTCGGATGAAGATAAGGACGCTCTTGAGAAGGATTTAGTCTTTCATTCCAAGAGAAGAGAGGGAGTCTCTTCTGAGCACCGGCAGGAGGCTCAGCTAGTGTGATCAAACCGATGCTCAGGCTGTAGTGGATTCTCTTAGCATCTCAGGGTTGAGAGTGGTTGTCAGGAGAAGATATTCTAGTTCGAGTTTTGTGCAGGTGTTGAGGATGGCTCTAGATTCAAAGGGAGATCCTACTGAGCACATTGTGATGGGACCATATGATGGAGATGAAAATGAGTACATCCCTCGCTAAGAGGGAGTGTTATCTTTTTATCTCGGGAGGTACTCCGCATGTGTGTCTTGTATGAAAAAGTTACATTGTACCTACACTACTAGACACTTCACTTTGTAATGGGTTTTTATAAAGTTGTGATAAAGTGGTTCTTTAATTAAAGTGACTTTTTTAATAAAGTGTACCTTCTAATATTAAAGTTACTTTATCGCATAAAGTGCACTTATGTTATAAAGTGAAAATGTACTTTAATATTTTAGGTGATTTATTTTGGAGGGAATGAATCATGACCCTTGATATTGTAAAGGAAAGATTAGATCTTGGCCATTAGATCTAGGTTTGGAGAAGGTGAATGGTCACTTTTAGATTGTAATATAAAGCATTTGGTAATGTGCAAGATTTTGAGGAAGAGTTTGAGAGAGATTTTCGAGTAAGCTTGAGAGAGGGAAGTTAGGGCAACAAAGAGGGTGCATTTCCAAAGAGATATTAGGCACAAATCCAAAAGGAACATTTCTTTGTGAGTGTTGAGTTATTTTTCTGCTATTGGAGGTTGTACTGTACAGATCCGTATAGTCTGTACATTCGTTATAACAAGTGGAAGAGGGCACAAAAATTGAGGCAACATTGACACAATTTTTGAGGTTATTTTGATGTTTTTCTTGCTTCTGGGCCATACATTGTGTATGAAGATTTAAATTGTCATTTTTAAGTCTTTTGAAATTTCTAAGAAGATAATAATAATAACTCATTTTTTATGAAATTCATTTATTTTTAGTGTACATTTAATCTATCAAGAGGTTGCATTTTAAGTTAAAAGGTATGCTCCCCAGATGGGGTGTCAGCAAGATCCACGCGTCCATGGAAGAAGACAACGCATGCCACCTCTCCATAGGCCACGTGACCGACACATTTAGTGTCCCCCCTTTCTTTATTACCCCAGATGAATACTAACCACCTTCATTTCTTCGATATCCTAACTAAATTCTCTAACGTGCCCCTCTCTATTTTTTCGTCCTGGCGATGGAGGAAGGACGTTGGTCGTCACCTTTGCGTGCGTGTGAAATTCATTTCTAGTTTCCTCATTATGGAGATGCTCCTCTGTTGGACCATTATGCCTCATTCTTTCTTGGTTGCAACCCATTCTCTTTTCTGACCTCTCTAGTATTTACCTCCCACTGGTGGCTCATCTGATTATTCACGACTCCGCCTTACTCTTTCTCATTGTTGGATATGCCTAGGTTTCACGTGAAGCCAAAGCGAGGTCCTATATGGTATCAAAACAAAGTGTCTATGGCTAGTCTCCCCCCACATGTCCTTGCTTCGTCACCTATCTCCTCACCCCCCTCCACCGCCCAATCCTCTCCAGGTCAGAGCGGTCTTCCACTTTTGTCTTCACCATGGGCTTGTCGTGTTGAGTGGTTTGATCTCCATGGTAATTATCTGGGATACATTACTATCCCAATCCAGGATATGGTCTCATATTCAAAGCCATCTTTGGTCTGCCCAGTGAGTTCAACTCATCACTTTGTCCCCTCGAAACCACCCTCCGCCCCCTCACCACCACCCTCTACCCCCTTGCCACCCTCTGTCCCATATCCATCTCTGGAGGAATACCCTGCTCAATTGGAAGAGCCTCCGAGCCAGACCCATTTATGCTCAGATTGTTCTTCATGTTCAATATTTTGTGACTCGGTGGTGATATTACAAGACCTAGTCTTTGGGGTCAGAAAGGATGTGAACAACCTACACTTTCAGCTGGAACACTTGGAAAAGTGAGCGGAGAAAATTGAATCTCTGCTCGGGACCCTGCTCAGTTCCCTACACACTCCAGAACTGGCTACCAACACTCCAGCTGCTTCAGAGGCATGTTTTTCTCCATATCTCCATGTGGTTGTCAAGGGATACGTGGAAAAGCGTGAACGTCAAATATCATGAGAGCAGGAAGGCGTACATGTGTCATCTTGCATGTTTTATTTTATTCACTGCTAATGCTTTTGGAAGCTTCCTCTTGGGACATTTTCAGTGCCTAGCACAGTTAGTCTATTTTTTCTTTCAAGAGTTAGTATTTTTTGGTATTATAGTTTGCATGACTCGTTCGGATGAATTGGTTTCCCTACGAGGTGATTCAGAACATGTTGTATAATTTTCAGTTGCTTACAAAGCTAAGAGACTGGCTCAATTGGTTTCCCTTTGGGGTAATTCAGCACAAACAAAACCCTGATATCTCCAACGATACTGTAATTTTGGTTCATGAAAGGTAATATATAGATTCTTACTTAAAAAAAAGTAAAATTAAAATGTATGTTTATTATTAGTTTCTTTAAGACCACAATTTATTTATTCTATGGTTGCTTAATTTTTGATGTTATAAAAAATTCGATGGGAAATATTCTTTAAAATAAAAAAAAATTAATGAAATATACCTAGTTTACTCTTGCTATTTGAATTTGTATTGTTCCTTAACCCTTGAAAATTGAAACAGAACTAGTATACAAAGAATATAATTGCAAAATAATTGGAAACAAGATAAAATAAGATGAAATATGTAGAGATGCCCTTGTATATTGATAATGCAATGAATGTAAACATTGTTCACTTGCCTCTTCAGGTGAAGTGAATTTTCAATGATTAGAGTTCCAAATATACAACACAAGACAAAACATTCCATTGTCTCCTCTCTCTTTAAAAAGCGTTTCCATGGAAAAACCCTATCTACTTGTGGCCCCATCAATAATGAGTACCAACTACATATTGGGCCCTATAAAGTGGACCCTTTTACATTAAATAATTATCCCATATTACCCAATGGACCTTATTCAAAGAGGATGGTCACATACAATAATTAACTAACTCCCATGTAGCCAAAAAGTAGGGAGGTTAGAATAGGACCATAACATGCCTTCCCCCTTCAAAGGAAGTATTTTCCTCAAGGATAAAGATGAGGAAATTGTTGTAGGATTGTAGTTGGATTCCATCATGTATGATTTTAGGGGCTAAATTTTGCTCATGGGCTAATTTTCCATGGTTTTTCCAAAAAAGAGATTCGCTATTTTAAAAATGATTCGCCCAAATTCTATAGGATACAATTATTTTAAGTTAAAAATAGCCAAAAAAATTTAAAAACTGTATTTTTACAAAAATATCGCCCAACATTTATAGTTGGCATATGAAGGATTAGTAAGATTTGCTAAGGTTTCTACATTTTAAAATAAATTTCCATCCTTAAAATCATCCCTGATTTCCATGTGGCATCTTTGGGTGGCATATAATTCCACTAGAGGGTGCTTGCATGAAGATGATGGTTAAAGGGTGGCAATGGGGTTCCTAGGAACGTGTTCATTCAAAAATATGCTCACATTCTTAGAAACCTACACGTGTTCTTGAGCTGCTCACTTTGACATTCCCTGAACTACCATTGAGGCTTCCAAGTTAGCACCAGGTAGGATTTATTAGGAACACGTGTGCATTCCTAAGAATGTGCATGTTCTTTAGGAACACACATGCATTCTTGTGGATTAATTTTTTTAAAAATCCCGCGGCTAGTCCGTTTCACCAACAAACTGCACAATGTGTTTTGAGAGTTATTGAGTAAATTTGTAAGTGGAAATTGAGGAAATATTGACAAATCACTGCCAAACTCTACTGAAAATGGCCATTAATTGGTTCTAAGTATTTTGATTCAATTTGATTCTTTTTTATTTCATATTTGTTTACATGATAAAAAACAAATAAAAATTTAATTTTCCCTTATTAAATTATAGCACACTTAGTTAATATGGATCCTGAAGAAAACCCAAACCAAAAATCACCACATGAAGACACACCAAACTCAAACCCACAATTGGAAAACATAAACATAGAAATTGATGTAGGGTTGAAGTCTCTTATAACCCTTATACAAGACTTACAAAATACCAAAGAGCCCTTGCGGTTGTCACTAGCCACATCCCTAGACACCATTGTATCTTCTATTAGAAATTCTTAAGGATAATTAACGCACATTTTTAATTACAGGGAAAGAATGTATGGATATTGTAGGATGGGTCTAGATAAAAACCAAGTTAGAGATCTCAACATTTCAAAATAAGACCTGATGACATTGTTTACTGACCCGAGAACTGAATTATAGCCACTAGTCACA